>LPNX011235412.1:3057-89956 GCA_001517045.1 Pseudotsuga menziesii
TCTAACCCATTTTGACCCTTCCCCAAACGATGATTCCCACTGGAAGGAATATGTATAACTCAGTATAAAGCCGGAGCTGCAAGCTCAGCTTTCAAACACGACTAGGCCCCTAAGCCCAGACACAAATAGAAAACGCCTTCTCTCTAAGAACAGGATCTCTCTATGTATGATCTGGTAATGCGGCTCAGCTCTTAACATATTCGTGGGACTGACTAAGGATATTGAGCGATCAGGGCACATGGTATCGATGAAGAAACGACGAATCCCAACTACGGATACATATTTTATCTCTGAAACGAATGAAGATCGCATACATACAAAATGAAGAGAAGAGTGAAAAATGAATGGTTCCCGCGCGCCCTATTTGGTTTTTTTTGACTAACGCACCGTCGGTTAAGCGACCCTATATTTATTTAGTTGTTTGAATGGCCTTTTTTTGACCAACGAGCCGTCGGTTAAGCGACGGTTATGAAAATATCCGTCGCTTAACCGACGTGTGTGGCCACATTTACAAAAAAAATATATCTTTGTGATTTTTGGTAGGTTTAAAAGAAAAAATTCACGCGCCGTCGGAAGTAACCGTCGGATTTTGGATCGAAATGTAGTAGTGTTATGTCGACTTGCTCCTTCTACATTAGGTTAGACCTGCTTCAGAGAGCTTAGGGGCTGGAATGTATGCATCATTGATGGGAACATTTGATATTCCAGCTTTGATTAATTATATAGGTTCTACTAGTGTGGGGAAGTATATAGGAACGTTTGTTGATAGAACAGATCCTTGGGTTCTTCCTTCCCACCATGAACCTGAAGTTCCCTTATCGACAGCAGAAGTAGCTTATCAAGCTATTGGTCATACCACTGTTGATCCCATTCTGGCCCCTCTCACTGTCTCACAGGAGCTGGAAGAAGCCTATTTTCTGGCTTGGGAATAAAACTCTTTACATTCTAGAGATTGCTTAGATATGGTTTTACCTTTGGATGAAGCCATTCTGGAAGCCATGTGCAGACAAGATAAGATCTGTGAATATATTCACCATCGATCCTATTTTCTTCCAGAGTTAAGCAGGATCGAGAACCAGGAGTTCCATATGAGACTGGCAGGTGATGTTGATATGCCTATTAATCCCTTACCAAGGTAAGGAATATTTGGTGAGGGAAATATGGAGAACATTTCCGCTACAATTCCTATAAACATTTCTATAAACCCAAATGTTGTGTAAAATGTACATATCGGTGCGAACTGCTCTCCGAAGGAGATTGCGATCTATACAACCATGTTTAAGGAATTTCATGATTTATTTTCCTGTTCATATGAGGAGATTCCAGGAATTGATCCATTAATAGTCGAGCATGAAATCCAAACTTACCCTGATGCTATACCCATTCGACAAAAGTTGAGACTTGTAAACCCACGTAAAGCGGTGGTGGTTAAGGCTGAAGTTGAGAAACCACTGAAAGCCAGTTTCATTTACCCCATAGCTTTGATGGAATGGGTATCCAACCTTGTTCTTGTTGAAAAAAAGAAAGGGACTATATGCGTTTGTACTAAATTTTGAGATCTAAACAAAGCCTGTCGTAAGGACAACTACCCCACTCCATTTATAGATCAAATTATTGATGCTTGTGCAGGAAGTGAAGTCTTTTTCATTTATGGATGGTTTCTCTGGGTATAATCAAATCCAAATTAAACTAGAAGACCAACATAAAACAACTTTTGTTTGTCCTTGGGGTGCCTTTGCGTACAAGAAAATTCCCTTTGGATTGAAAAAAGCAGGGGAAACCTTTCAGCGGGCAATGGATTTTTCCTTTCACGACATTAAAGCCATTGTCAAACCCTATCTTGATGATCTACCAGCACATTATCGTAAGAGGATCGATCACCCAGATCACTTGCGTTTGATTTTTGAATGATGCAGATACTACAAAATTCTCTTGAATCCCCACAAGTGCATTTTCTATGTCGAGTCAGGGAGACTGCTCGGATTCATTGTTTCCAACAAAGGCATTCAGGTGGATCCTTTGAAAGTTGAGGCCATCGTAAATCTTCCTCCTCCTTATTTTATCAGGCAGCTTCAAATCCTGTAGGGGAAGTACAACTTCCTTCGATGTTTTATTGTAAATTATGCCAAGATTACTAAATTTTTCATGCATCTGTTGAAATAGGACACCCCATTTGTATGGGATGAAATTGCACAACTTGCATTCAAGTCATTAAAAAAGCTTTGTTGTCGGCACCATTATTGCGCCCGCCAAATTACTCTTGAGATTTTATATTGTATCTGGATGCATATGAGTCAACCATAGGGGTAGTACTAGTCCACGAGGATGATAAGCTCCAAGAGAATGTCATCTACTATCTCAGTTGTGCTTTAGCTAGCCCTGAACTTAGGTATTCCCATGTCAAGAAGTTGGCCTTGGCAACTGTGTATGCTATTCTGAGGTTACGTCACTACATCTTACTGAGGACCACGATGATAGTGGTGGATGTTAATCCTTTTCAATATGTTTTGTCTTGACGAATAGTTGGAGGAAAATTCAACAAATGGAGAGTCATTCTTCAGGAGTTTGACTTAGATTTCCAATCCGCCAAATCCGCCAAATCCTTAGTTTTTGCTGAGCTCATTGCAGAATTTCCAGTAGAGGAAAATGTAGCCATTGAAGAAGACTCATTCCCAGATGAGTATATATTTTTTATTTGCACCTCTGACCCTTGGTACAGAGATATACTTATCTATCTCCAAAATTTTAAGTACCCTGCATCCTTCTTGCGGGAAGAGCGGCGTAAACTATGCGTACATGCCAAGAACTACCTCATTATTGGAGATACTTTATATCGTAGGGGGGTAGATTCTGTTTTGCATTGATGTCTTACCCATGAAGAAGCAGAGACTGTCCTAAATGATGCCCATAGTGGAGCGTGTGGGATTCATTTATCTAGGTTAGCAACGGCCTAGAAGATCTTACGTGCCAGTTATTTCTGGCCCACAATCTTTAAAGATTGTGTGCAAATGGTGAAGCGTTGTCATCCTTCTCAGATTTACACCAGAAAGATGCGGTCACATCTTACTCCATTATTTATCGTCATCTTAGTGGGACGATTCATGAAGTGGGGGTAAGATTACGTGACGTGCAACCCAGTTTCCTCTGGGGGGCACAAACATATCATTGTCGCTATTGATTATTTCACGAAGTGGGCAAAGGCAATTCCCACCTTCAAAGATGATGGGAAAAATTCATCTTTTTTCATTTTCAACCAAATTATCACATGATTCGGTATCCCTAAATAGATTGTCACTGACCATGGCAGTCATTTCCAAAATAGTGTGATGACTGAAATGACCACTATGCTAGGGTTTAGACAAGAACATTCATCTTCATTCTATCCTCAAGCAAACATTCAAGTCGAGGCTGTAAATAAAACTTTGAATACTATTCTCAAACATACTATTAATGCAGCTCATTCCAACTAGCACATCATGTTGTATCGTTCACTTTGGGCATATCGGACCAATGTGAAAACTACTACAGGGTTTTCTCCTTTGCAACTTGTTCACGGAGTGGAAGCAGTCACCCCGGTCGAATGCGAAATCTTGTCCTTAAATATCTATATTCATGTGTTACCTGATACAACTGAGCTGGAATAATGTTGATTACATTTAGAACATCTAGATGAGCAGTGTAGAGATGCGCTGACAACAAACGAAGCTCATAAAAATATGGTAAAAAGCCAATACGATAAATTGGTCAAGCCTTGGATTTTTTTTGAAGGGGAGCTTGTCTTGCTCTGGGATCAAGACAAAGAACCCTTGGGGGCAGGAAAGTTCAGGTCTATGTGGTTAGGACCTTATGTCATGTCAAAGGTGTTGAATAAGGGCACATATGAAATAACATATTTCGAAGGGAATCAGCTTCCTGAGCATAGAAATGGGCTCTACTTGAAAAAGTACTATTCTTAGGCTTAACGCTTTTTCCTGTATTTTATTGTATGGATTTTTTTTCGTTGGTTTGTGTTTTTATACCATATGTTGGTTGTTACAGATTTATTTTGAGTGGTTCATAGGTTTCGCTGATGGCGCCAGTCACCACACTTGTAATCTGGCTTCAGCTGCATGGGTCATTTACTTGCCCTCAGGACAATTAGTTGCCTTAGGAGGTGCTTGCTTAGGTCCTGCTACCAATAATGTGGCCGAATACAGGGGTGCCATTGAGCTTTTATGGGATTCTTTGTCACGTGGTATCACTCAGCTGGAAGTCTGACTTGACACTCAACTGGTGGTTTCCCAGCTAAATCGAGCTTATCAGGTGTGGAACCCTATTTTACTACGTTAGTTTATGCAAGTTAGGTTATTGGAAAGAAATTTTGAGTTTATTATATTCAATAATATTCAAAGAAATCAAAATTCATTAACTGATGCATTATCCTAATTATATCTTGGATTGGCACTTAACACATTTTGCATAAAAATATACAGTAGAAACATAACAAAACACTTGTAAATAAACCAGAAAGATATATATATGTGAATATCTGTCCATATAGATAGGTTGAGTTTCTAATCCTCAGATCAAGTCATAACTGTATAATATACAAAAAATATACAAAACATGGATCAAAGTACATAAAATGCTCCTAATTCTAAGCTTGACCACACTGGTCCCCCTGATCACCCTTCTCTTAGGCTTCTTCAGCCTCCTCGACTGCAGCAGCCTCAATGGCATCAATATACACAAGCACTGCTCTCGCTACCCACCTCATAAGGCCTATCCAGAAAGGTGGTATACCAACCACTAGCTCTTGCATGATGACAAGGATATGCTCAATGCATAATGTAGGTACTCTCTGGGTAAGCCTGGCCAGCTTTCCCTCAATAACCCTAATCAAACCTTGGTCCTCTCCCAACATAAGATGCACATATGTGCATGGATTCCCAACAGGGCATACTGGTCCAATATCTGCATTTTGACATTTTAAGAGGATTAAAAATTCTTATACATATGTATATATCGTTATAATTAAAATTCATAAAAATTTTAAAAAATTGAAAACAAAAATACCTGTCTCTCCCCATGCTCCTCTAGGAGGGAGGTATCACCTTTGAAATCTAGTCCAACATATGGAAACTGCTCCAAGGATGGTAATTGTTGCTCCCACCAAAAGTAGAAGTCATCGTCGTATACACTCTAGACCGATCCACCACCTCCCTGGAAGAGGAAGATCTCTCCCCACCTACTCAGTCTAGGTTGACGGGGAGAACGAATTGGTAATGGTATTTCAGGACTCAAACCTGGCACCCTCTCAAAGAAAAAGGCTACCAATATGCTGGAATAGCCAAAAAAAATTCTCCTGCCTCTTTTGCAGTCAGAGAGTTGCTTCCTCATTATTGGGATTACTCCTGAACACTAGTCATATAGAGCTCCCTGTATATAGTCCACCGCAAGTCTCATTTGGTTCCGAGTTGCAAGGTGAAGTGATGATGACCCTGCAACCCTCACTATAGTACTCGCCAATACTTGTAAGGGAAGGTTGCAAATATGAACAATAGGGATGCAACTACCCCTCTTTTGAGTGCCAGGCTTGCAGTATTTATCTATGTAGTTATGTACACTTAGAAGGTCACCGCCTCTGCCGTTACCTTCCAAGTTCCCCAGAGCTCCCCGTTGTGATAAACCAGAGATAAAATAGACATCTTCCAAAGTAACCTCTAGAAACTCACCTTGAATATCAAACATACCAAGATCGTGATCCCAATAGTTTATCAAAAACTCTAATAGGCGGACATTTGACTGCATAGGTGAGGTACAAAATAATTTCAATAACCCACTTTGCCGCAAAGCATTTACCGTGGGGGCATATTGTAGAGGTTCTTGGTCCATGTCTTCATGTTCCCTCTCCCTCCACTGAAGCACCATATTTTAATCTGATAAAAAAGCCATTTTAAACCATTAGATTCATATAAAAAATTGATCTTTTGGCCCTACATAATCTTTTTCTACCTCGCACAGTGTATGCAACTGTGCTTTGGACAAGTCGTGTACTGTACATGAATTTCCTTTGGGCAACCCGCGTACAGAACGCGTGTATGCGACTGTTGATATACCATACCTGCGAACACAACGTTCATGTTTTGAGGGTGTTGGAAAACATAAAAATAGGGCGAAAATTTGAAATTTGCTTGGATCAAATGAAAGAGCATGGAGCGTAGTTTTACCTGGCACTTGCGGTTTCAAGAATTGTCCACTGAGTCGTCCACACCGAGCAATCAGATGTAGAGGTAAAACTTGTCTATTTTGGGTAAAAAATCAAATGGTGAGTTTTGATTTATATTTTGAACTATTTATAGAAATATTATTTTCAAAATGGGTTTTTTTCCTATAGTTCATATTTTTTATATAAAATCAAACTAATTCCATATCTTTTTCTTTAATGTGACAGGTCTATGGTCGTTTAAAGTTTTTTTTCACTCATATAGGATGGTTTTTTGGTCATTTCACATGCATTTTGCATTTATACCTAATCCATCTTAATCCTAGCATTAACACTTTGGCCACAGACTATGGTATTTTTAACCATTAGTTCCTTGTTTATGCCATTGTTCTTACGTGGATGGGACTTTCCTCACATGAGTATCCTCGTTTAGAACCTATTTATTGTATTTTGATACTCATGCTACAACAGTCATAGGTTCAAGGGAGTCTTCTTAGCTATTTTTCACGCCAAATTTAGCCTCATTGTGGTCTCTTTTTACAAGCTATTCCTTTATAAGACTCCCCACCCTTATGGAGTTTCTTTAGGCCTAGGTCTAACTCCTCAAAATAGACTTGACTGCCGAGTAAACTTGTCCATTCAAGCTTGTTAAGATTATGTGAATGGGCATCCGCATTGGTGGTAGGTTATCTCTTTCTCGGACCATGTGGAATAATACGAGAAAGGATCACTCTCTTTTCTACAGAATTGAGAAGAGTATTCTCAGGTATAGGTTTATCACTTTTTCTAACCCAAGGGACTAAATTTACAGAAAAGGAACACTTGGTATGAGCTCAATTTTCTCTTTTTCGTGCTCTGGACCTAAACATGAAAAAGATTCTGAGTGTACTTCATGTCTTTGTCATGCTTATTAAACACCAAGAACAGAGCATCGAGTTTATTGTTGTACGTTCCATTTCTCGTACTCAAATGGATCTTTACGAGTGATATTGCTTTCCTTTACACTTGTAAAACTCAAGCTATATGCTGCTCTCGAAGGAGCGTTGGGTAGGTGGTAATTTAACCTTTTTCGGACCTCCCTAACTAAGTACGAAAAAGGTTCACCTTTTCTTCTACGGGAGTCAAAAGAGTTCTTCTGTGGTATGTTTTATACTTTTTCAGCCTCAGGAGACTAAATTGGATGAAAAAGGACCCCCCTGGAGTCCTCTTTGAAGTTTTCAGACTCTCTAAACATGAAAAAACCAAGTGAGCATGTACTAGTTCACGCTCATAAAATCCACGGATCAATGACACTATCAAGCATTATTCCCTCTTCTCTTTAAGCTTGTCAAAAAATGAAGAGAGACTCAAGTTGACTTTCCTGGAATCATTAAAATTTAACAGGAAAGATAAGGAAGAAGTTTTCTTTTGGTTCTCTGTCGGTGGAAGCATGTCTTCCTTGAACATAGCACTCTCTATCTTTTCCTATACTCATGTCTCAGTGTTCACTTTCAGTTCAGGTATTACTTCAAGTTTCTTAATCCTCCTCTTGTCAGTTATACCTAGGGAATCTGATCATGTCTCCTACATGACATATAAGTCTAGTTGTACTATCTGAAAAGTTAAAATATGCCTTGGGTCATATTTGTGTCATGCTCATTGTTCAAGGATTTAACCCTATTTCTGATCTATATCTTGATTCCATCATTGTCCTATCTATTATTACTTGCATTTTCCTTCCTTTACCCAATTCCTAGTCACTCTTGTGATCCGTTGGAGGATCTATTGCCTTCCTCATCCTAGTATGGTTTCGCATCAATACTTCCTGACGACAAAGACCTATAGTTTTTGACAATCATACCTTAGGATTCACTTTCATTATTGGTGAATTCCTTTGCTTCAGTTGTCAATTATCACCTATTGGTTGACAACCTGTTGAATCCTATCCATGTTTGGCTTCAATAACATTTATTCACATGGCTTGGATTGTACTAGTTCTTTGGGATTTTAGACAAAGACCTTAGGTTCATATCTATGGACTAAGTTGCGCAATATTATGACTTACATAGCTTCTAAATCTTTGAAGACTCATCATTATTGTATATTGTGGCTTTGATCTACCTTTATAATATATGTGGTTTTATACCCATACCATATGATGTACTCAAATATTGTAAAGGAGCTAGTGTTTTAGTATATTGAACATAGCATCCTCATATATGACTTTGTATATGACATTATTATGTATTTGTTTTAGGTACTACCTCTGCTCCATTGGACTTCTGAGTTCTCCAAGATAATGATTATAATGTATTTCGGCCATCGTTTCCCTCTGACCTCAAACATTAGGGGGCATTTGTTATCAACCCAAATGGCACTTCTTCATCCAAGTGCCAACATTCCTTATGTTGGTACACAAAAGGAAATTTTAGGATTCAAGTTTGCCAAAACACTATAGATGGGCATGAGTTGGGATGCATTAACCCTTGAACCATATTGCCATTTTTCTAAGTGTTGAGTTGCGTACATGACTATCTCCATTAAAAATCACGTACGTACGTGACTATTTCCATTGAAAACTCGCATACTGTACGCGACTATCTACATTGCAACCCGCGTACATTGGCGTACGCGGGTTTCCTTTAAGAAATTTGTGTGTCATACGCAGGTTGCCTATACCAATATTCATGTACATCTTGATTCGACCATAAAAAATATAAAACACGATTAATGGAGATTAGTTGGGCCCTAATCATTAACTATCATAACTGTTTCAACCTCCTCAACCTCCTCAACCACTCTATTTCCCAAAGTATAAATAGAGGCGTTGGGGAGGGCATTAATCAATCAAGATTGGAGAGAAAAGTTATGCTGGTGATATATCTTCAAAAGTATTGGAGCAACAGAACTCAAAGTCCTTTGGTTGCAGAGGAGTCCTTGTCTCAGAAGTTGGGTTGTACTCTTATCTCATTCATTGATTGTTAATAAAGAGAATTCTTCTTCCAACATTGTGTTGAGTCTCTTTCATGTATCGTGGTTAATGAATATATTTGATTATATATGGACATATTGTTTATCTAACCTCTCATATATACATGCATTAAGATAGTACTTGGAGAATTTGCTCTTTACAGGTGAAGGAGGTGCATCCCTGGAAGCTTTGGAGAGAAGAGGAGTGGAAGAAGATGAAGCTTGGATCAACCGTCGGTAATAAGGTAAGTCAAGACTTTCTTCCTATTTCCTTTCTGTTCTGTGTTAAAGCTAATTGTTTGCAAGGTTATTAGTAAGTTGGTAACCCCAGACCCTAGGTTATAAGGGTGCTTAATCCTGAACAACACCACTCTTTTCTAGTTTGTCCATTTATGTTCACAACATAGTATTTTGTCCATTTATCCCACTTTTGTTGTCCTACTTAATAACAGTGATGTGATTTAGGATAGACCTACAAATGTTAGTTAAATAGTCTATAGTATGTGTTAGAATATTTTAGCATTATTAGAGAAGCAGTTTTGAGGTTCAACTATATAGAAGGTTAGAGATTCTTTGAGTGCAAATTATAATTACCATGGTTTAAGAAAATCAACAAGGTATCAAATCCAGATTTTGGAGAGGCAAGTTATCTGGGGTGGAGAGTTGTCAAGAGGTTTTAGTGGGAAGTATGTCCAAGCTTCATTGATAGAAGTAGAATTGTGCTAGTGATCGGCACATGGACTTGAGAAGGGTTGTGGGATGACAAGCCCTTATTGATGCAATTATTTCAGGGTGTAGCTTGTTTGAAGAAGTTGAAATAATGGAAAATCTCAGACTAATATCCATGAAGTCAAGACAAACCATTGAATAAGTCCTAAAGAATATCGGAGAAGAACTTCCAGAAGCCAAGCCATGTTGAATATAATGTAAGAAGAATATCTTCCTCACTAAGAGGGAGTGTTGATGTTAAATTGTTAATATAGCATATATTCTCAATAAGTCCCATAGAAAGTGGAAAGAAAGGAAGAGCACAACTACCCCAATAAAAAGGGTAAATTGACCCTAGAAGACAAAATGACAAGTCATCTTGGAATATAAATAAAATATAAATAAAAGTACAAGCCAACCTAATAGTGGAAACTTCTAGTAAAAAGAATAATATAAATAAAGTGCTTCCACACTTCATTTTTTATCATACACAACACACTTCTCTCTCACACAAATGTGTATCATCTAGCTGAGTTGTCCAATACCAAGAAGAGAAATATTTGGGGTTGTCTTATTCTATTGAAGACTCGCTACCCTTATTAGGGTTTCTTGTAGAAGGAGAGAAAATTCTTGTGCTAGGGCTTAATGTTTATGATTGTAATAGTTCTTGTATTGGATTTATTTTCTTCAGAGAAAAGTTTGCTGGAATTTTTCTCCTGTTTGGGTTTCCCATTTTTTGTCTCTTGTGCATGGCTATCTTTCAGTGGTCCTTGTTTTTACTTCTATTGCAAATGAATAATGAAATGATTGTGGGATGAAGTAAATAATGAAATAAAGTTGAAAGACATGAAATTATACTGATAAATTTATTAAATCTAACACTAAATAGTTATAGTATAAATAACCATAAAACACTATCAAGTTAAAAAATAGCCAGTCTTCAATTGTCTGAACTGGAATTTCTAGAAAGGACACTCATGACAAATTTTCTTAAACCATTGTCAAGACTCAGAACCTATCTGTGGACCAACATGCCAAGAATATTATTAGGTAAATACATCAAATGTTCACTTCTATTTTATGGTTTTCTATACTTCAATTTATTTTTTACATTAGATTTCGTGGAAATATCTATGTTGCTTAATGTTTTCCCTTCTGAAATTTTCCAACTCTTATATCGCCCTAGACAAAACATACTATTTATTACCTAAGACCCATAATATTAATTGGTAAACATATTTATATGTACCTACATGTGAACAAGCTTAAATTGTAATAGAAGAATGGATGTATTGAGTACTTACCTTTTCAGAAGGTTTCGAAATATCTGACAGCCTCCAAGGGCATGAATGTGCTCTAAAAAAGTTGTAATAAAAGGCTCATGAGAAAGAAGTCGAAGCACCATATGTAGCACATCCTTGAAACAGTTTAGATCGTCACTTTTATCCAGAAAGGAAGCAAGATCTATCACATCATATATTGAAACATGTTTCCTGCAAATGCCCATTCATGTTAGATATCATGGTCAACGAGAAGACAAATTCACAGTACCAAGATTGCCGAATAATTGACAAGCATTTTTTTTCTTGAGTGGAAAGGGAGGAAACAAATCAAAGCAAACACTTCAAAGTTAGATACATGTTAGCATTCCTCGTAACTTACCAATTATCTTCAATATCAAATCTAAGCCACATAAATTGTGTACCATAACACCATTTTAGGCAGGCTCAACAACAAAGGAATATTTTTCTAATTTCTTATGGGTTAGGTCGCTCCCCTATTATCTTTTTTTGTTAGAGGATACAAAAGTAATTTACTTCCAAAGGCTTGACAACCTTTTGGTCTATCCCAATAAAACTGTTGTATAATATCAAGAATCCTTGGAATACTTCAAATACCTCCTATTCTAGAGTTTGTATCAAAATAGTTTAGAAGAAACATGTACAGTTCTCGTTGAACCATAAAATGTGCATATATCCAAATATGGGGATAGATATATATTCTCAGTAGAACATCTTTGACAAGAATCTGAGACATGTATGAACCTGCTCATCATGAAAATTTATTAATAACTTAGAAAACAATAGACTTGAGTAGGGGGTCAATTGCAAAAATTGAATAACCCACAACGAAATACATAAATTCTTCAAAGTTAACTATGTGTAAGAATCCTACTATATTTTCCAACAACAATTAAAAGATGGCCCAAAGCTAAAACAACATTATTTGTCAATTGTTGAGGTGAAACTTACTGAAGCAAGAATCCAATGACAGAAAATCTAGACATGTTGCACATAAATTGTTGATTGGAAATATTCCCATCCAATACATAAGCTATAAGCTCAATAACTTCCGATGGAACATGTTTACTAAACCAAAATCTTGAATATGCCACCTTTCATGTACAGAGTTGTTAGTTTGCATAATTGGTTGGTCAAGCTGTGCTAAAAGAGGGAAGAAAACAGAAACACCGCCTACACAATCAAGTATGTCTCTTAGAATGCGACGATAACATAACTGGGTTCCTGCCATAATAGTTGCTTCACAGAAATTTCGATCCTTGGTTTGGTCTAGCATAGGTGATATGTCAAAAATATTTCTACTAGAACTAGCCTGCATAGCACAAAATACCATGAAAATAAAATATATTGCCACTAAAATACTAAAATCTTGATGTTAAATCACATGTAAAACCTCAAATATTTTCATCTACTTGTGCATTGAATCCAAAAACTATTTTTGGTACGAGTCCCTCCTTTGCATCAAGAATGCTATATGTTGAAGTGTTATCTTGAACATACCCAAATTTAGTGTCAGGGAAGGAGTACATGTGGGTAGGACCAAGAGAAAAAGTGCCTAAAATTTGATCAAAAGAAAGAGCATCATCAAACAAATAAATTGCGCCCAGTTGTCCACAGAAGGGAAATGAGCATTTGCTAACAAAATATTCACTTCCATTGTCACTGATTGCAACAAATGGGGAAGTAGTTCCAATCGTGCATCATGTCAATGGTTCAATCACTTTTGGATATCTAACAACAATACATGATGAACAGGAGAGAAAAAGAGTTATAAGTATTTCTTGGCATGTGAACATAATGGTTAATCCAGCCAACTAAGGATTTATCCTGAGAAAGAAAATACAAATTGAAGGAAACAATATTATCTCCAATAGATCTACAATTACAGGGGATTCTGAAAGAATCAATGTTATCAGCCAAAATGGCACTTCTCCGTCCGAGTGCTAACATTCACCATGTCGGTACACAAAAGGATAATCAGGATTGAAGTGGCCAAAACACTATAGATGTGCATGAACTTTGATGCATTATCTTCAAACCAGCCTTATATATTTTTATTTTAAGTTTTGGGTTGCACGCACGACTATGTGCATTGCAACTCTCGTGTGTACCTTGTGTACATGAGTTTCCTTTGAGAAACCCACCTGTCATACGCGCCTTTCCTATATCAATAATTGCGTGTACCTTAATTTGACATTAAAAAATATAAATCGTGATTAGATGATATTAGTTGGGCCCGAATCCATAACTATCCCAACTCTCTCAACCATCCTAACCTTTGAAACCACTCTATTTCCCAAAGTATAAATAGAGGCCTTGGGATGGGGCTAATCAATCAATTCTAGAAGAACAAAGTTATGCTGGTGGTATAGCTTCAGATTCTTGGAGCAGCAAAACTCAGAGTCCTCAGTTGCAAAGGATTCCTCGTGTCAGAAGCTGGGCTGTATTCTTACCTATTCATTGTTTGTTAATAAAGAGAATTCTTCTTCAAATATTGTATTGTTCTTATCTCATGTATATTGGTTTAATGAATATGTTCAATTATGTTATTAATATGTTTTTAATCTAACCTCTAATGTATATATGTATGAGATATTGCTTGAATAATTGGCTCTTTGCAGGTGAAAAGAAGCATCCCTAGAAGCTTTGGAGAAGATTGGAGTGAGAGAAGACCAAGCTTGGATCAACCGTCATAAACTAGGTAAACCAAGATCTCTTCCTATTCTCATTCAATTTTTTGTAAAAGATGATTGTCTGTAAGTATAATAGTAAGTTGGTAACCCCAGACCCTAGGTTACAAGGGTGTATTGTCCTCTACAATAGAACTGGTGACTCCGCTGGGGAGTCTAGCCTACTGTGGGTTCATTTGAAGGTTCTTTACTAGTCTTTGTTCTGATTCTCATTCTAAGTGTGGTCGTTTTTATCTTGCTTTTGATTTATAGTGTAGTGTGCCCAGAAGCCTTTACTAGTCTTTTTGTACTAAATTTTTTTTAGCTATACATGTGGGTTGTTGTTCTACATAGTCACGTGTAGGACCTTGTATACGCGGGTTGCTCTATAAGACAGTCATGTGTCGTATGTAGGTTTCCTACATACACAATCACTTGTATCCTGTAGCAACACAAAAATTGGGTAGGGTTTGTTTGTCTCTATCTTCTTTGGTTTTTTTTGCTTGCTTAGAAGTTTTCTATTGTTGGCATGACTCTGTGAGTATAAAGTCTTGTGTGTCACACCGTTTACTTGTTTTCAAGCCTTTGAGCTTTTGCTTGTTTGAATTTCTTTCATCTTGTGATTTGAAGGTGGTCCTCCTACTTGGTTTATAAGTTCAGTGATCAGGGCTTCAGATGCTTTATACTCTATACTGCATTTTGTGGTGTTAGTTTGTCACTTGTCCTTTTGTGAATCTAGTGGACTTTTTGGGTTCAATAGTTTCTCCAAGTCAGGTTTTTTCTGAGTCTTCTTCCCGATTGGTTGAAGTAGGTTATTTTGGGTCCTTTATACTTCATTTCACTTATTATAAGATTTTATTATTCAAACTTTCTCAAAAATTTTCATTTAGTTGCATTGTAGTTTTTGAAGAATTTGAAAAAAGTAAAGAAAAAAACATTTTATACTTTTGCATTTAGTTTCATTTAGTTGTTTTCTTTTCAGTATTTTTCAAATAAAATTTCAAAAAGTATAAAAAGAAGTCTTATTTTTCTCGCATTTAGTTTCAATTTCATTCGCTTATATTTGAAAAAAGAAAAGAATTTTGGTTTAAGTAGTTGCAATTTACTTTCGAATTTGCTTTATACATCATTTTTCTTTTTCTTATCGAGTCTATAACATCATAGTATTTCACACCATTTACCTTCTAACTAAAACCAACCTTTTAAAATGAATGATATAATTTAAAAATTATTAGTAAGTTTTATTTTATAGGCTCATACACCAACTAGCTTACGCTAGACTTGTGGAATATGGAGTTTTAACTCTCCACAAGTGTTTAAATTCAGACATAGTTGGCCAATCAATAGGTCAACCCTCTTCTATGTTGATTGTATCTGGGAAGCTCCTCTCAAATGGGAGCTAAGCACAAGGTTGTGTGGAGGTTTGGACTGAGAAGATAACCCTATGATTCCTTTTCAAAGCGTAGACCAAGGTTTTTGCGCATCTGGAAACTTCTGTCAATACCACCCTTTAGGCTCCGCGCGGTGCCGATGTTGATAGGGTTTCAGGATTTGCTACCCTACCCATGCGTGCAAACCAGGAATGCGACTGTCCCCCCAAACTGTTAATATAGTTGCGGTATCCTTTAGTCTCTTTGACATCTAGGGTTCATATATAGGTACATTAGAAGGTTATTTCTGGTTGACCTTGGATAGGCTTGGAAGGTAATCTCGGTAGAAGGTGTGGGAGGGCAGTGGGTGATTCCTCTGCTTATACCTAAGAACATCTATAGGGATGCCAAGTAGCTGTCTCTCAGCTTTCTTCTAGAAAGCACATCTTATACGCCTTGTGTATGTTGTGGCTTTAAGAAATTTTGTAGTGATTGTTGTGTGGTTTGTTTGTGTTTAGCTGACCTTAGGGTGTATGAAGAGTCAATTTTCAATCATGGAGGACCAACCTATTAGAAGGTAAAGAAGTTTGCAAAACCTTCCTTCATTTACTACAGTGGAGCCTCCATCGCCCCCTCAGAGGAGGAGATTAGACATAGACGGTTCTTTTGAATTGGTAGTAATTAGTGAAGTTCCATGTGAACAAGAACTTAAGACAAACCAGGTTGATACAAACATAGTAGAGATAGAAGACTTGCATGCTGTCAAGTTTGCAAGAAACTTTAATTCAACTCTTACTGACTTAAACGATCCTGTGATCATCCAAGTTTGTGCTTTTAATTCACCTGTGATTGGTGTTCCTTTCAGCAGAGTTATGGCTAGTGCAGGAGAGAGTCCATCTACCCCCATCTTAGCTATTCTGGCTGAAAGAGTGCCACCTCCCCCAGTTGGTACTCCTAGAACAAATATACCTGCTACTCCCTTAACTCCATCTAGTTAGGTGGTTCAAACACCGGCTTCCAAAAATGTAGTAGGAACTTCTGGTAGGGTGGTCACTGGGACTCCTAATGCGCCTTCTGCTTCACCCTCTTTTGCATACACTGCTCATAGTGGTCCTGTTGGATCCTCTTCATTTGTCCAGTGTTTTACGTGGATTGGGGGGCACATTCCCCCATCCACTCCATATGTAGGCCCCACACCTGCATATGTAGGGGTGCAGTTTGGAAATACTAACTCTTATGGTCAAGGTTTCCAAACGATGGTTTCAGTTCCTTTCATGAGCTCTCCTTTTTCTCTTTTTAGAGGAGGGATACTTGCTCCTGATTTCCAAACTCCAGTTTCAACTGGAGTGGCTCAAACCACATACACTACACCACATATGAATAATCCACTGTATTATGGGTGGAATCCTTTTCAAAGCAGTCCTACTACTTCAGAACTGGTAGTTGGGGGCAACCCCAGCTTTACATTTCAGAATCAGGGGGAAAGTCCTTCTACTTCCCAAGCTCGTACTTTTCATGATCTAGTTAGGCCCAAACTTCCTTTCCTGGAAACTTTAAACTTGCCAGATTTGTCGAGGTTAATGAATGACCCGGTCAAACATGATGCCACATGGCCACCTGTCTTTACCATGTTTTCCTTGGATATTACAAAATTTGAAGGAAAACTTTGTGAGGACCCAGGGGAACTTATCACCACCTTTCACTTGTGGTGCTATTCTAACTCACTGAATGATGACACCGTTCAGTTGAGATTGTTCCAAATAACTCTGACTAGTGCCGCAACAAAGTGGTACATTGAACTTCCCTCTGCTGCGTTTGATAGTTTCATTAGAGGAAATTTTAAATCTAAAATGGGCCTCCTAAGGAAAATAATAAAATAATAGTTAAAACAATAAAATAATAGTTAAAATAATAAAATAATAGTTAAAACAATAAAATAATAGTTAAAATAATAAAATAATAGTTATTAATTTTGGAGGAAGAATGAAAAAAACTACTTTTTGTGTTTGCATTTTCGACATATCTCCCTGTATGTTTACTCACATTCTGAGCGAAATATCTCGTTGGATGTGGAATTTAATTCCACATCCAACGAGTACCCACACTGCATACTTTTGATGGACCCTGCTACCCCAAAAACAAGAAATACCTGAAAAAATGTGATGATGACATCATCATCATCACGTTTTTTCAGGTATTTCTTGTTTTTGGGGTAGCGGGGTTCGTTAAAAATATGCAGTGTGGGAACGAATTCCGCATCCAACAAGCTCTTCCGCCTAGAATTTGAGTAAAAACATAGGGAGATATGTTGAAAATATGAACAAAAAAGTAGTTTTCTTTTATGACAAATATGTCAATTCAACCATTATGGTTGACTCATTTTATTTAAATTCTATTGGTTCTTGTATTCCAACTCACAAAATTTATTGTTGGCACGTTTTCTTATAAGGCCCATTTTAGACCCCAAATTTCCTCTAATGTTTGGACTTAGCTAATGCGTTCCTTAACCATTTCCAAATTCTTGTCTGGTATGATGCCGACACAAACTTATTGTCCACCTTTCAGCATGACAAAGCCACTGACATTTCAGATCATATCCAAGAGTGGCGAAGGTAGAAGAGGCTCATTAAGGCCAATATCCCTCCCGAGTGTTTGTTATAATGGGTCCTTAAGTACTTATTGCCGCATATATCTAAGGATGTATCCACTTCGGGAGTAACTAGTGAGGAAGAGGCTATCCTTTGGGCCCAACAGTTAGATTTGATATATTGTCAGTCTAGGATTCTATATGAAATCATCCCTGATGCACTACAGCCAACACATAGTGTCGAGAAACCTAAGCCTGGACCCCATGCTGATGGCATGGTTGGTTCAGTTAAAACTCCCACTGTATATTCTTCAGCAAAACAACTCCATGACTTGTCCATTAAATAGTCTACATCAGAGGTACCAAAGGATTCCCCCTAATCCCAAAACACAAACGTTTTTTCTCAATCCTCCCAAAAGGGCAATCTCCAGCCCGGTGGGAAAAAGAAAAAGGGTAAGAAAGGTCAGGGAAACTAAAACAAGCCAAAACCCACAAATAATGATGATGGGGGGGAAAAGGAGAAGAGGAAGGTGAAATTTCCCTGTAATTTGTGCCAGGAAGATCACCTGACCCATCAATTCCCTCTTATGGATCAAGCTCACAAGCTGTTAAAAAATTAGCAACTGGCTATCCCAAAGGATTCATTTCCCCAAGGATAGAATGCAACTTCAATTTCTAACGTAGCAGGGGGAACTGCTAATGCCCCTGAACAACATTATATCAACATGGTTCAATCCCAGACCTTGCTCCAGACTAGAAACAAGAACTATGAGACTAAGGCTCCTGAGAAGGGTAGGTCTATAGGTGAAACTTCTAACCCTCTCACAATTGAAAAACCTATCGAAACTATGCCTAAGAGACCAAAAGGTGTCTGAAAGAAATCATTGCACAATCCTAATTCTAGGGCTACAACCAATTGCTCTGTAGTTGAAGATTTAGCCCAAACCCCTTGTGCGATGTCATCTTTGGAGGTGTTACAAAGTTGTCCTGCCCAGCGAGATGCACTCTTAGCAGCCTTAGTTAGTATGGATTCATCGAGAATTATCATGAATTTTAATTTGTCTGATGTCAAAATTCACCTGCCGTATCATGTGGCTTTGGTGATAGATGTCATCCATGGTGGAAAATCCATTGGAAGGTCAGTTTTCGACAAAGGTGCTTCCACATGTGTCATGTCCTTGTCTTGCTAGAATGCTCTTGGATCTCCAGAGCTAGTTTCATTGAAAACCCTACTTACTGCTTTCGATGGAAGGTCATTTCGTCCACATGGTATCCTACCAGATTTTGAGATAAAGTTGTTAGGGAAGGTAGTGTCTGTTGAAGTAAAGGTAATTGATGCATCATTGGATTACAACTTGCTTTTGGGGAGAATTCAAACTTATGCTATTTGTGAATTTTCATTGAATTTTCTTTGGGTGGCAGTGTTTTTGCACAAAGGGAAGTTGGTTATTGTAGAACAACTCAGTTTCACTCGAAAGAGCTGCATGGAAACTAATGAGTCCATCGTGCAATTGGTTGATCAGGTAAAACCTGCTTCCGAGATCTAAGAGGCTGGAATGTATTCATAGTTAATGGGCACATTCGATATCTTAGCCCCGATTAATTACTTAGGTTCTACTAGTGCAGGGAAGTCTATCGCAATGGTTGGTGATAGAACGGATCCTTGGGTTCTTTCTTCCTGTTATGGACTTGAAGTGCCCTTATCGACGGTGGAAGTATCTTATCAAGATATCGTCAACACCACTGTTGATCCCGTTTCAGTTCCTCCTATAGTCTCAGAGGAGCTGGAAGAATTTTGTCTTCCTACTTGGGCAGAGAACTCTTTGTATAATGATGATTGCTTAGACATGGTTTTTCCTTCAGACAAATCCATTTTGGAAGCTATGAGCGAGCGAGATAATATTTGCGAATATCTTCATCATAGATCCTACTTTCTTCCAGAGTTAAGTAGGATTGAAAATCAAGAGTTCCATGTGAGACTGGTAGGTGATTCTGATATACCAATCAATCCCTTACCAAGGGAGGGAATCTTTGCCGAGGGGAATATGGCAAACATTTCTGTTACTATCTCTATCAACATCTCTACAAACCCCAACGTTGTGGAAAATGTATACAATGGTGCAAACTGCTCTCCGGAGGAGATTTCTATCTATACAACCTTATTTAAGGAGTTCCGTGACGTGTTTTATTGGTCATATGAGGATATGCCAGGAATAGATCCATCGATAGTCGAACATGAAATCCAAACCTATCATGATGCCAAACTAGTTCAACAAAAACTTAGACCTTTCAATCCACGTAAAGTGGCAGCCGTTACGGCTGAAGTTGAAAAGATGCTGAAAGCTAGTTTTATTTACCCGTTATCTTTGACGGAATGGGTATCCAGTCCTATTACCGTCGATAAAAAGCAAGGGACGATACATGTATGTATTGATTTTTGCAATTTAAACAAAGCTTGTCCTAAGGATAACTACCCCACACCATTCATAGATCAAATCATTGATGCTTGTGCATTGAGTAAGGTTTTTTCATTTATGGATGGTTTCTCCGGGTATAATAAGATTCAAATCAAGCCGGAAGACCAACATAAAACAACTTTCATATGTCCTTGAGGTACATTTGTGTACAAGAAAATTTCTTTTGGATTGAAAAATGCAGGGGCTACTGTAATACCCTAGTTTTAACCCCACTTGCATTAAATATACATGATACATATATTGTAAATAATCATGGTGCTGAGCTAAGGGAAAAGGCCCCGCCATCGATTTAGTTTTGTTATGTTTCATATTGGAATGGTCACTGATGGTATATCGGGACATACAACATATATTAAATTGTGACATCATGTAAATGTGCATTTTAATTAAATAACCCAACCAACTATGTTCACTACAACTAAATTGAGAAGGGGCATTATTCCTAGGGATAAGGAAGGGGGATGTTGAACATTGAGTCATGGAAGAAGAGCCATGTGTCACCACTCTCTTTTTCTCACCACCACCTTAGTTTTCCATTTTTAGTTGGGGCAGTAATTTCCTGGCAGAAAGACTACTATCACGCCCACGCTTGCTCTCACTCTCCATGACGTGCAGATGGTCTTCCCACTAACCAGATCGTGAGTCTGTTTAGTTTCTTCATGCGGACTGAGTTAAAAGATCCCCAATTCATTGTTTGGGGTTTTTCCTTCCTTCTTTCTCATGGATTGCTAGTATGTGGTGTTCATATCTCATGTTCCCACAGAGTTTTGGTATCTACTTCCCACCAATTTCAGAGTGCGCATTGTTATGTTTTCCATCGTTAAGTCACGACTGTGATTGCATCAATAGTTCTATGGCTTGCATCCTTGTCCCTCACACAGAGATTGGGATTATGTTCCTTTTTCCCATTTTCTGGTCTATGTAAATTTCTTCAGTGATTGCATAAAGAATCGTGTGCTGTGGGAATGGTTTCCCGTGGGCTGTTATTTGCCACGATTGATGAAATGTGTTTTTCCCATGTAAAAGCTTCAATAGCTGTTGGCTGCTTGCATGCAGTGGTTTTGTCCTCAGACTGCATTGGAGTGGTGAATGAGGGCCTGAGGTGCTTGATAAACCTGGTGGGGTGAGAACCACACATACAGAGCTACTGATCTGGCTTTCTTCTCCACAACCCCTGAATAGCACTAGAAGGGAGATCAGGGTCTGAGGGACTGCGTTGTAGAGAAGGGACTGATTTCCTTGTGTTGGGTCTGTGTGAGTGTTCTAGAAGCCAAGTTGGCTTTGGTGTTGGTTTCTGTAGCTCTTCAATGATCTCACCACCTTAGCATTTAGCCTTTCTCAGCTCCTGGATGGCCTAATAAACCCAACTTTGTTGGCTTGGCTGATCTGTTGTTTTCCTTATAAGCCCAACTGTGTTGGCTTGGCTGAACTATGTACCCTTTTGGTGTTGTTATCCTTGGCTATGTGTAAGCCTATTAGTTCCTTATTCCTTGGGGAATCATGCTCGGCTCGAGGGTGGTAGCATTGCTAAGAGATTGAGGAGCACACGGGCCTATGGTTGGGTGGAACGTTGCAGCGATGTAGCTGGTTGCGGGACAAGTTCTCTATAAGATAATTACTATTGCCTGACTTGTGTCTGCAATTATATTTACCATTAATGAATGATGATATACATATTAAATTCTGATATGTATATGCATGAGTGTTGATTGATATATTTTTCTTTTGTTCTGTATATGAATGATTATGCTTCATAATATGTTTGATGTTTTAAGTATCATGCTTCTGCATTACATATATGTATGTTCATGTTCGTTGGGATAGATGCCCAGATGATTTGATGTATAGTAGCGTCCTCTTCGTCGGTCAGAGGGTTGGGGACGTTACAGTGTGGTATCAGAGCTCTAGTTGCAGCATGGGCCTGAATGGGCCATGAAGATGCAGTGACAGAGCTTATGTTGCAGAATTTGGGCCTCAGAGGGCCATAAGAAACAGTTAATAAAGGCAAGTTGCCTACTTCCTAGAAAAAACCAAGAGAAATGGGCGAGGACAGAAAAATTCAAAAATTTTTCTAAGTGTTTTGGCCGTCAGCACATCGGAACACTTAGACAGATGGACCGTCAATGATGTGGAAATTCCAAAATTTTTCTAAGAGTTGATTTCGTTGGCCATCGAAATCTGTTAGTAGTATTCATCGCCGATGAACATCGAAAGGAATTAGTGGTTCAAAGCACCGCCATTGTGGAAGTCTAGTGCACTAATCCTCCGAAGCATACAGGTTCCGCTTGCCGATGTCGATGCATTTCAGTCGCCGATCGGAGGAGAATAGTCATTGTCATCGCTGAAGAATAGAATATGGAAGAGCCAATGTGGTGGAAGACAAGGCAGGAAGAAAATTCACAATTTTCTCTAAGGCATGAGATCATTGGCCATCAAGCAATGTTAGTGGATCGGATCACTGATCGAAAAAGGATCAATAAGGGAGAACCGTAGTTGTGGCTATTTAGTCCACTAATTGTATGATGCTGCAATGAACAACCGCTCCGACCGTCGACGAGTGCCCCGTGGAGAACATAGTGACTCTGTTGCTCACCGTTGTGGCTGTATAAAGAGTTAGCTAATCACCCGAGGTTCTTCGAGCACCGATGCCAAAAAAATCCTAGTCACTCCAACTGCCGACAGAGTCAGGAGTTGTAGAAGACATAGTTCGATTATGGGCCGCCGTTGTGGAAATATTAAGGACTAACCATCTGATGCGTAGATCCTGACCGCCGATGCAACATGGTTAGTCTATGCTATCATCGATAAAGTTAGGAATGATAGATGATTGCAAGCCCGATACAATAGAGGGATTTAGAGGTTCAGCCGCCGAAACACCGAGGAGTTAGTAGGGAAGAGACCCATCTTTGAAGAGTATAAAGGCATCGAAAATTTGTTAATGATCGAATCGTTGATCGAAAACTTAGTTGGTTCGCCCGCGGAAATCGTAGTAAGATTACTTTCCGCCGTTTTTCCTGCTCAAATGACTATGCACCCGATGAACAGTTGATTTCCTGCCAGTGCAAATCAGAAGTCTAGTCGTTTTCCCACCGAAACACCGAAGAAAAATAAATAAACAAATCGCCGATGAGTTAGTTGGCTTGACCACTAAAATGTCAGAAAAATAGTTGGGAAGAGGTCCGATTGGGCCTAAGGAAATTTGGAATTTTCAAAGGATTTTCTTAGTAATTTTTCAAATAGTTTTCAACTGTCTTTCAATAGGTTTTTAGCAGATTTCAGCAGAGTATTAGCAGGACTAAAAAGAAAAAGAGGAAAATTTTGTGTTTTAAGCAAAATTGTGTTTTATGAATTTCCAAAAGAGGAAGGTAAGTAGTTTTGAATTATATTAATGACATGCATCTAACAGTTTGCTACTAACACATTGCAGAATTATAGACAACTTCTAAGAGCAGTACTCCATAAAGAACAATGTGGTAAAGCAAGAGTGGTTCAGCCATGAGAACCCATGATGGGTATGATGCTCAAGATTCTTACGAGTGAGCAGAAGATGCCATGGGAGAAAATGTTTGTAATGGAAATGATGACATAGAGTCTAACGGAAGGAGATTTCAGGGGACACCGTCCGAGGTTGAAGCCACTATGAGAAGCTTGGTAAAAGATCAGGAAGAGTAGCATCAGTTGAATGCTGCCATATTGCAGAGTTTGACAGACTAGCAGAAAAAGATAGACTCTAGGCGAGAAGGCAGTAAGAGCAGCACTAGGAGAAGGAGAAGGACTTCCAGTGTATCATCTGACTCTAAAGAATCCAGTGGAGATACAAGCTCATCTTATCATAAAAGGAAAAGAAGAAGGCACCAGAGGGATCACTCTCGAGATGAATTTAGGAAAGCTAAACCTCCTACATTTGATGGTGAGATAAAGACAGGGCAAGGAGCTAAAGCTTGGCTTCTTGGGATAAAGAAGTACTTTCAAGTGCAGGATTATTCAGGAAACATGAAGGAAAGAGTTGCCATAATCAATCTAAATGGAAGAGCATCCATTTGGTGGGAACACTTCAAGCAAGTAAACAAGATCCGTGAAAGGAGACTGAAGTGGAAACAGTTCAAGAAGTATTTCAGGAAGAAATACCTCTCTGACAAGTATTATGATGACAATATTAAGGAGTTCCATGAGCTGAGATTGGGACAGAAGAACATGGATGAATATGCAAATAAATTTTTGGAACTGTTGAGGTATGTCCAGTACATTAGAGATGAAAAAGTGAAGATCTAGCGTTTTATGAGTGGATTTCCTCAAGCCTATAAAGATAGAATTGAGTTTTATGAACCTAGGACCCTTGAAGAAGTAATAAGGAAGGCTAATTATTACTATGAACAAAGAAAAGGTAAACCTGATTACCATAAGGCATGGAAGGACAAGAAGAATGAGAAGTTTGACCAAAGAAGGAAAGGTTTCAAACCTTCTAGAATCAGAAATCAGTAGAAGCAGCCATCCCAAGCTGCGAGTAATCCAGTTGGAGTGACAGGTGGAAAGCCTAAAAAGCCACATCAGAATAAAGGTCCACTCAAATGTTGGAAATGTGAAGGACCTCGCTTTCACAGATATTGTCCACTTGAGAATGAAAGTGAAAGGCCAACCTATAACATTCGGGGAGCAGAAATAGTGTGTTAAGTAGCAAGGGGAGTCCCTAGAATTTATGCAGCACTGGAGGATCACCAGGAAGATCACCAGTCAACTGTGGTTGAAGCTGTAGGTAAGATTGTTGAACAATCTATTTATATTTTGATTGACCCTAGTTATACTCACAGTTACATTACTCCTAGATTAGTGGAGCTTTGTGCTTTTAATAAGGACAAGCATAGGAAACCATGGTTAGTTCAGCTAGCCACTGGGACTAAGAGAAGGGTCAGTGAATTGGTAGAGAAGTGTCCATTGGTTATGAATGGATTGATCACTTGTGTAGATCTGAATGTTCTACTTCTTGGTTCCTATGATGTTCTCATTGGAATGGATTGGTTAGAAGCTCACTGAGTGAAGCTTGATTGTTATAACAAGACTTTTGTATGCATGGATGAAGAAGGAAACTCGGTAGTTGTGAAAGGTATTCCAAAGGTAATTTCAATAAGACAAGTTTCAGCAAGGTAGTTGAAGAAGTTCTGTAGGAAAGGTTTTCAGATGTATGCAGCTCATATTCTGGAACCAACAGGAGATGAAAATCCTAGGTTGGAGGACTATCAGGTGTTACAAGAATTCAGGGATGTGTTTCCTGATGAGATTCTTGGTCTTCCTCCAAAGTAGGACATTGATTTCACCATTGAACTTGTGCTAGGAGTAGCACCAGTGTCCAAGACACCCTACAGGATGAGTACACCAGAGATGCTAGAGTTGAAGATGCAACTGCAAGAGTTGTTGGAAAAGAAGTATGTCTGACCAAGTGTGTCTTCTTGGGGAGCACCAGTTTTGTTTGTAAAGAAGAAATATGGTACACTCAGGTTATGTATTGATTACAGACAGTTGAACAAGGTTACTATGAAGAATAAATATCCTTTTCCTAGGATTGATGACCTCTTTGATCAAATGAGAGGAGCAAAGGTGTTTTCCAAGATTGACTTGAGGTCTGGTTACCATCAGGTGAGGATCAAGGACGAAGACATTCATAAGACTGCTTTCAGGACAAGGTATGGGCATTATGAGTTTGTAGTGGTATTATTCGGTCTCACAAATGTACCAGCTACATTTATGTGCCTTATGAACAGTGTCTTCAGTAAGTATTTGGACAAGTTTTTTCTTGTTTTCCTTGATGACATTCTTGTTTATTCTAAGAATGAGGAGGAGCATGAAGAGAATTTGAGAATGACATTGCAAGTGCTCAGGGAACATTAGTTGTATGAAAAACTGAGTAAGTGTGACTTATACAGGGATAGAATTCAATACTTGGGTCACATTATCTCAGAAGAGGGTATATCTGTGGACCCTGAAAAGATTGAAGCCATTATGAATTGGCCTACTCCAAGAAATGTGATGGATGTAAGATCTTTTATGGGACTTGCAGGATACTACAAGAGATTCATTGAAGGATTCTCCAAGGTTGCACATGGCATCACTTATTTGCAGAAGAAGGGGACAAAGTTCGAATGGACTTCGAAGTGTGAAGAAAGCTTCTAGTTGTTGAAGAATATTCTCACAAGTGCACCAGTATTGAAAGTTGCAGATCCAGAGAAATATTTTGTGGTGTTTACTGATGCATGCAGACAAGGGCTTGGAGGAATCCTTATGCAGGACAACCACTTGATATGTTATATGAGTCAAGAAAGCTGAAGGAGCATGAGAGGAACTATGCCAATCATGATCTCGAGCTTGTAGCCTTAGTACATGCTCTCAAGATGTGGAGGCATTACTTGATGGGTAGAAGATTTGAACTCAGGATAGACCATTGTGGTATGAAGTATTTATTTGATCAACCTACTCTGAATGCTAGGCAAGCGAGATGGCTGGAATTTTTGTGTGAGTTTGATTTTGAAATCAAGCACATAAAGGGGAAAGAGAATAAGGTAGCTGATGCACTCAACAGGAAGGTACAGGAAATGCATGTGGCATCTCTTAGTATTTTCCAATCATATTTAAGGCAGCAGATTGTTAATCACGTTGGCGAAGATGAATTGTATGAGCAGTTGAAAATACAAATTGCAGTAGAAAAGTCTTGAGAAGAAGTATGAAGGATATGAATTGGAAGAAGATGGACTTCTTACTTATAAAGGTAAAATTTATATTCTGAATGTAGAATATTTGAGGAGAGCTGTTATGGATGAAATCCATCAAGCTCTGTATTCTGGTCACCCAGGATATCAGAAGACAATTGCTATAGCTAGGGAGCAGTACTTTTGTCTAGGAATGAAAAAGGACATGGCTGAATACATTTCAAGGTGCATGAAATGTCAATAGGTAAAGGTTGAGTATCAACACCCAGCAGGTTTATTGTAGCCTTTGCCAGTTTCGGAATGGAAATGGGAAGTTATTTCCATGGATTTTATTACAGGCTTGCCAATGACTTGGAGACAACATGATTCCATCATGATTGTGGTAGACAAGTTGACAAAAGCATCGCATTTTTACCAGTGAAGTCTACACATAAGATTGATGAAATTGCAAACATCTTCATGAAGGAGATTTTCAAATTGCATGGATTGCCGAAGGCAATAGTTTCGGACAGAGATGTCAAGTTCACTTCCAATTTTTGGAAAGGGTTGTTTGCAGATTTGGGTACAAAGCTAAACTTCAGCACTGCCTACCATCCTCAGACAGATGGGCAGACAAAAAGAGTTAACTAGGTGCTTGAAGATATGCTTTGCATGTATGTGATGGACAAACCAACCAAGTGGGAAGATTACTTACACTTGGTAGAGTTTGCTTACAACAATGGACAGCAAGTATCCTTGGGGATGAGTCCGTACGAAGCTTTGTATGGAAGAAGGTGTAGGACTCCAGTGACTTGGGATAACCCAGTGAAAAGAGTTGTGCCTGGACCAGAGTTGCTCAAGGAAATGGAGCAAGAGATTATAAATATTAGGCAGAATCTGAAGGTAGCATAGGTTAGACAGAAAAAATATGCAGATAAGCATTGGATGAACATAGAGTTCAGTGTTGGGGATCATGTTTACCTTAGAGTGAAAGCAAAGAAAAGTTCCTTGAAGCTTGGAAGTTGTGCCAAGCTGTCACCTAGATACTATGGGCTGTTTGAAGTGCTTGAAAGAATAGGGCCAATTGCATATAGACTTGCATTGCCTACTAGTACTAGAGCTCATAATGTTTTTCATGTTTCTTTGCTTAAGAAATATGTACATGATCCTAACCATGTGATAAATTGGGATGTGATTCAGGTGGAACTTGAGCGAGAGTTCCAAATCGAGCCAATGTGTATCATTGATAGGAAGGTCACAGTGCTCCGGAATCGAGCCATAGGGTAGGTAAAGGTGCAATTGGAGCACTACGGACCCGAAGAGGCTACGTGGGAGTTGGTGGATGCCATGCGATTGGCACATCCATTTTTGTTCAATTCTATGGAACACTGAGGCGGTACCAGTGTAGAATTTTGTTCAAATTTTGTAAAAGCACCGAGGACAGTGCTATTGAAGGGGGAAGGGAATGTAATACCATGGTTTTAACCCCGCTTGCATTAAATATACATGATACATATATTGTAAATAATCATGGTGCAGAGTTAAGGCCAAAGGCCCCACCATCGATTTAGTTATGTTATGTTTCGGATTGGAATGGTCACTGATGGTATATCGGGACATATGGCATATATTAAATTGTGACATCATGTAAATGTGCATTTTAATTAAATAACCCAGCCAGCTATGTTCACTGCAACTAAATTGAGAAGGGGAATGATTCCTAAGGATAAGGAAGGGGGGATGTTTAACATTGAGTCATGGGGGAAGAGCCATGTGTCACCACTCTATTTTGCTCACCACCACCTTAGTTTTCCATTGTTAGTTCGGGCAGCGATTTGCTGGAACCCATGTCAATCCTTCTCTTTACCGTGTTCGTATATTGTTGTTGGATGCATATGCTTTGTAAGTCGTCCCATAGTAATTGTTGATCCATAGTTTGTGTTATTGTTGTTGGGCGCATATGCTTTGTAAGTCGCCTATAGTATTTGTTGATCCATAGTTTATATTGGCCCATGGTTTTGACCCATAGTATTGGCGCCTATTTTTAGTATATAAGTGTGTGTTGAGGCCAAGGAAGGCACCGTGAAGTTATTTTGTATTGAGCTTGCTCAAAGGAGGTTGCCCCCTCGAAGTGGCCTACGATTAATATAAAAGTGATTTTGAGTTCTACTGCTATATCGTGTATTTTGATTAATTATTTGTTGCAGGGTCCTCACATCTGGTATCAGGGCACTTTCTTGGGCTCGTTGGGTGAAATTTCTGACCAAAATTTTTTTTTCGCTTCTGTTGCAGGTTCAGATCTGGGAATAATCCATGTCTGCTTAACTGTGGGAAGTACTTGGGAATAAGCCTTAAAACTCATTGTGAGGAGTACCACAGGAACCCCGAAGTAGCTGGCCCATTGAGAGGACCTGCCAGCGAAAAGGGCAACGGCCCCTACCTGATTGACTAGTTCCCACCCATGAGGTAAACCAAGAGCTGTCATTTGTGGCCAAGTGGTTATCAGTTTTACCTGAGCCATGGAGTGAGGGGTACTGCCCCAATACGCAAGCCGTCAGACAACATTGGTGGCCGAGTGAATCCCTTGAACCGATAGGAAGCTGCACATACCTAGGGTCCATATCTATTTTCAATTGCACAATCACAGATTTCCTCTGTCCAGAACTGTTGCCGGTCAGTTCCGCGTCATTGCAGATCCATTTGTTTCTGATCACTTCCGCGTTGTTGCAGATTCCACTATTTTCGATCACTTTAGCACCGTTGTAGATCCTTGGTTTCAACTCTGTTTTCCCTGAAACTTCCCTGACACCTATGTAATTCCATTCTGCATATTTCATTCCTGAAGACCCTATCCCAAATTCCACTTCCCAAGCCCCGAAATCCCACATTTGTCTATTTTTAGGGTTTTCCGTAACTCCTTCGATTTTCACCCAAACGCCTTCAAATTTTGCCACCGTATTCCTTTCCTCATTCTTCTTCTTTGTCCCTCTCTACCAAATTTTCTCATTCTTTCACCCCGCTCCTAAAATCCCCATTTTTGCTTCCCTATCCTTTCGACAGTGTCCAAAACTTACTCAAACCCACATTACCCTTCTGATTTTTTCCCAAATCTAGATTTTCCTCTATTGAAATAGTTTATGTTTTTGTTTTTCTACCCACTCTCCCCTGAAAATAAAAACAAAAAACAAAAAAACTCATGGTTATGATTGTCAGCCGCATAGGAGCAAAAACCATGGAGGAAGCACTTGCAGCCATCCAAGCCAAACTCTAGGAACTGGATGAAAAATTTCTCGGTCTCCATCTTGAGCATTCAGCTATGAACACCAGATGACAGTTTGAGTCTTCATTAGCCAATGGGTTCTCTTCTTCCAGCAATTCTCGCGGTCCGAAGCTAGATTTTCCTCGCTTCAATGGTACTGATCCGACTGGATGGATCTATTGTGCAGAACAATATTTAAGTCTTCATAATACTTTTTATGTAAACAAAGTTCCACTTTCCTCCTTTCATTTGGAACAGGAATCTCTTCAATGGTATCGTTGGTACATCAAGGCTCATGAAGAGCCAAAATGGCCTGATTTTTGCCAGCTCCTTTTGCAACGATTTGGTCCTAGTGCTTTTGATGATTTCACAAGATCTCTCACTAAACTTCGCCAAATTGGCACTGTGAAAGAGTATCAAACTGAATTTGAGAAACTAGCTAATCACACTGAAGGATTACCTGATGACTTCTACTGGAGTTGTTTTATCAGTGGTCTAAAGGATGCAATTCGCTCCGAGGTCAAAATGTTCAGTCCCAACACAATGATGGAAGCCCTGGGGTTGGATAAGTTGGCAGAAGACAAGATGGCAGCCCAACAGCACTCCAAATCCTCTTTTGTTCCCTTCCAAAATATGGGTTCTCAACAACCTCCCATTCTGCTAGCTCCTCGCTCACCTCCAATCAAGCATTTGTCTGAAACAGAGATGCAGGCACGCAGAGAAAAATGGATTTGTTATAATTGTGATGAGAAATTCACCCGGAGACATTGATGTGTTCAACAAAAGCTCTATCTCTTGGATGTGGATTCTCCACCTGCCTCTGAAATTGGTGAAGAAGCTCCCGATACAATGGATGCTCCGGTTGACATTCAGGAGCCACCTACTGACCCTCCATCTCAGGATGACCAGCCCGAGATATCCCTCCATGCTTTAGCTGGAGTCACTGCCCCCCAAAAAATGCGGGTACGTGGTTACTTCAAGAAGCTTCCTCTTACAATACTCATTGATTCTGGACGCACTCATAATTTCATTGACCCTCGGATCGCCAAACAAGCTGATTGTTTTATCCATCCTTGCTCCAACTTTGAAGTCATGGTTTCCAATGGGGGCACCTTACCTTGCAAAGGGAAGTGTCGTAATGTGCATATCTCTATGGGATATTATAAACTCCGCTCTGACATGTTTTCCTTGACCTTAGGAGGATGTGATGTGGTTTTGGGCGCTCAATGGCTGCGCACACTTGGCCCCATATTATGGGATTTTGCTGAACTTTGGATGCAGTTCTCCCCCGATGGACACAAACACACATTGAAAGGATTACAACCAGGGTCTCTCAGCATCATCAGTTCACATCGCATGGAAAAAATACTTAAGAAGAGTTCCCATGGTGTCATTGCTCAGCTCCATTCCATTCAAATGCAACCATCAGTGGCCCCCACTACTCCTTTGGATCTCCAACAAATTCTGGATCGATATACAGGTGTTTTTGCTGAACCAGTGGGACTTCCACATTCACGACCAGAGGACCATCATATTCAGCTCCTTCCTGGAAGCATTCCTCCCAACATCAGGCCCTATCGCTACCCATTTCACCAAAAAACAGAGATTGAACTCCTCGTTAGGGACTTACTAAAGCAAGGTATTATTCGCCCAAGCACAAATTCCTTTTCTTCACCAGTTCTTCTTGTCCACAAAAAAGATGGGTCATGGCACCTCTGCATTGACTTCCGAGCACTTAATCACCTCACCATCAAGGATAAGTTTCCAATTCCTGTTGTTGATGAGCTTCTTGATGAGCTTCATGGTGCTCAATTTTTCTCCAAGTTGGATCTTCGCTCTGGGTATCATCAAATTTGGGTTCATGAGAATGATATCCCTAAAACAACTTTCCGCACACATGATGGCCACTATGAGTTTTTGGTCATGCCCTTCAGTCTCACTAATTCTCCTTCCACATTCCAGGCCTTGATGAATAAAATATTCCGACCCTATTTGCGGAAATTCATTCTGGTATTTTTTGATGATATCCTCATCTACAGTAAAACATGGGCTGAACATCTCCAGCATCTAGCTCTTGTAATGCAACTTTTCTCTGATCATCATCTCCATGCCAAAAAGTCTAAATGTGTTTTTGGCCAAAAGGAAGTTGAGTATCTCGGGCACATTATCTCAGCACAAGGGGTTCGTGTGGATCCTGCCAAAATCCCTGCCATGAACAATTGGCCGCCTCCTAAGACACTCAAGAGCCTTCATGGTTTTTTGGGGTTGACTGGCTACTACCGCAAGTTTGTCAAGGATTATGGGAATATTGCAGCTCCATTAACTGCTCTGTTGAAAAAGGATGCTTTTACATGGACACATGTTACTGAGTATGCATTTGACAAGCTGAAAAAAGCTATGTGTACTACACCTGTTCTAGCTATGCCCGATTTTTCCAAGCCCTTCACTATTGAGAGTGATGCTTGTGGCAATGGACTTGGTGTTGTTCTCCTTCAAGATGAACACCCCATTGCGTTCACCAGTACATCCCTTTCCGGTAAGAATTTAGCTGCCTCTACATATGAGAAGGAAATGATGGCTATTTTGCATGCAATACACAAGTGGTGACCCTACCTCTTAGGGAATCATTTCTACATCAAGACTGATCACCAGAGTTTGAAATATTTCCTAGAACAACGTGTATCCTCCCCAGCACAACAAAAATGGGTTAGCAAACTCATGGGTTATGACTATGAGATCACTTATAAGAAGGGTAAGAACAATATTGTGGCGGATTCCCTTTCTCGCACATTTGATGACCAAGGTTGTCTTTCCACGATTTCTATGCCTGTTCCAAATTGGTTGCAATCGGTTCAACAGGGTTATGTCAATGAATCTTCATTATCTCAAATCATCCAATGCTTGGACAACAACCCTTCTGCTGTCCCACATTACTCTTGGGATGGTGCTTCACTGCGATACAAGGGTCGTCTAGTGCTTTCCCAGAACACAGCTCTTCAACAAGCTATCTTCTATGAACTCCATGCTTCTCCATCAGCTGGGCACTCTGGTTTTCTCAAAACGTCTGAACGGGAACGGCGCAACTTCTTTTGGTAGGGCATGAAAAGGACAATTCAAGATATGGTGGCTGAATGTGATACCTGCCAGCGCAATAAGGGTAAAACAACACCCCTTCCAGGATTGCTCGAACCCTTGCCCATACCTACCCGGATATGGATAGATATTTCTATGGATTTCATTGAAGGGCTCCCTAAATCTGGAGGGAAGACTGTGATTTTGGTTGTGGTTGATTGCCTCTCAAAATATAGTCATTTTTGTGCTCTCAGCCATCCCTATACATCCTCCTCCGTTGCTCAAATTTTCCTGGACCAGATCTTTCGTCTTCATGGAATGCCTTCTTCCATTGTCTCCGATCGTGATGTGACTTTCACCAGTCATTTTTGGACAGAACTCTTTCACCACACTGGCACCAAACTGAAGATGAGTTCAGGTTATCACCCCCAAACGGATGGTCAAACTGAAAGGGTTGCCACTTTTGTACTGCATGCAAAATAGCCATCATTTCCTTCTCATATGTAGAGGCAGCGAAATTCTTACTGGAAAGGGCTTTGTTGGTGAATGCAATGGGGTGTTCATCTTGAAGGAGAACAGCACCAAGTCCATTTCCGTAAGCATCACTCTCAATAGTGAAGGGCTTGGAAAAATTGGGCATAGCTAGAAGAGGTGTAGTACACATAGCTTGTTTCAGCTTGTCAAATGCACACTCAGTAACATGTGTCCATGTAAAAGCATCCTTTTTCAATAGAGCAGTTAATGGAGCTGCAATCTTCCAATAATCCTTGACAAACTTGCGGTAGTAGCCAGTCAACCCCAAAAAACCACGAAGGCTCTTAAGTGTCTTAGGAGGCGGCCAATTGTTCATGGCAGCGAGTTTGGCAGGATCCACACAAACCCCTTGTGCTAAGATAATGTGCCCGAGATACTCAACTTCCTTTTGGCCAAAAAATCATATAGACTTTTTGGCATGGAGATGATGATCAGAGAAAAGTTGCATTACAAGAGCCAGATGCTGGAGATGTGCAGCCCATGTTTTACTGTAGATGAGGATATCATCAAAAAATACCAGAATGAATTTCTGCAAATAGGGTCGGAATATTTTATTCATCAAGGCCTGGAATGTGGAAGGAGCATTAGTGAGACTGAAGGGCATGACCAAAAACTCATAGTGGCCATCACGTGTGCGGAAAGCTGTTTTAGGGATATCATCCTCATGAACCCGAATTTGATGATACCCAGAGCGAAGATCCAACTTGGAGAAAAATTGAGCACCATGAAGCTCATCAAGAAGCTCATAAACAACAGGAATTGGAAACTTATCCTTGATGGTGAGGTGATTAAGTGCTCAGAAGTCAATGCAGAGGCGCCATGACCCATCTTTTTTGCAGACAAGAAGAACTGGTGAAGAAAAGGAACTTGTGCTTGGGCGAATAATACCTTGCTTCAGTAATTCCCTAACGAGGAGTTCAATCTCTATTTTTTGGTGAAATGGGTAGCGATAGGGCCTAATGTTGGGAGGAATGATTCTAGGAAGGAGCTGAATATGATGGTCCTCTAGTCGTGAAGGTGGAAGTCCCACTGGTTCAGCAAAAACACCTGTATATCGATCCAGAATTTGTTGGAGATCCAAAGGAGTAGTGGGGGCCGCTGATGGTTGCATTTGAATGGAATGGAGCTGAGCGATGACACCATGGGAACTCTTCTTAAGGAGTTTTTCCATGCGATGTGAACTGATGATGCTAAGAGACCCTGGTTGTAATCCTTTCAATGTGTGTTTGTGTCCATCGGGGGAGAACTGCATCCAAAGTTCAGCAAAATCCCATAGTATGGGGCCAAGTGTGCGCAGCCATTGAGCGCCCAAAACCACATCACATCCGCCTAAGGTCAAGGAAAACATGTCAGAGAGGAGGTTATAATCTCCCATAGAGATACGCACATTATGACACTTCCCTTTGCAAGGTAAGGTGTCCCCATTGGCAACCATGACTTCAAAGTTGGAGCAAGGGTGGATAAAACAATCAGCTTGTTTGGCGATCCGAGGGTCAATGAAATTATGAGTGCTGCCAGAATCAATGAGGATTGTAAGAGGAAGATTCTTGAAGTAACCGTGTACCCGCATTGTTTGGGGGGCAATGAATCTAGCTAAAGCATGGAGGGATATCTCGGGCTGGTCGTCCTGAGATGGAGGGTCAGTAGGTGGCTCCTGAATGTCAACCGGAGCATCCATTGTATCGGGAGCTTCTTCACCAATTTCAGAGGTAGGTGGAGAATCCACATCCAAGAGATAGAGCTTTTTTTGAACACATCGATGTCCCCGATTGAATTTCTCATCACAATTATAACAAAGCCCTTTTTCTCTGCGTGCCTGCATCTTTGTTTCAGACAAATGCTTGAATGGAGGTGAGCAAGGAGCTGGCGGAATGGGAGGTTGTTGAAAACCCATATTTCAGAAGGGAACAAAAGAGGATTTGGAGCGCTGTTGGGCTGCCATCTTGTCTTCTGCCAACTTATCCAACCCAAGGGCTTCCATCATTGTGTTGGGACTGAACATTTTGACCTTAGAGCGAATTGCATCCTTTAGACCACTGACAAAACAACTCCGGTAGAAGTCATCAGGTAATCCTTCAGTGTGATTAGCTAGTTTCTCAAATTCAGTTTGATACTCTTTCACAGTGCCAATTTGGCAAAGTTTAGTGAGAGCTCCTGTGAAGTCATCAAAAGCACTAGGACCAAATCGTTGCAAAAGGAGCTGGCAAAAATCAAGCCATTTTGGCTCTTCATGAGCCTTGATGTACCAACGATACCATTGAAGAGCTTCCTGTTCCAAATGAAAGGAGGCAAGTGGAAATTTGTTGACATCAAAAGTATTATGAAGACTGAAATATTGTTTTGCACGATAGATCCATCCAGTCGCATCAGTACCATTGAAGCGAGGAAAATCTAGCTTCGGACCGCGAAAATTGCTGGAAGAAGAGAACCCATTGTATGATGAAGACTCGGACTATCGTCTGGTGTTCATAGTGATCAGAAACAGTGGAATCTGCAATGGTGCGGAAGTGATCGGCAACAATTGGATCTGTAACAGCACGGAATTGACCGGCAACAGTTCTGGACAGAAGAAATCTGCGATTGTGCAACTGAAAATAGATATGGACCCCAGGTATGTGTGGATTCCTATCGGTTCAAGGGATTCACTCGTCCACCAATGCTGTCTGATGGCTTGCGTATTGGGGCAGTACCCCTCACTCCACGGCTCAGGTAAAACTGATAACCGCTTGGCCACAAACGACAGCTCTTGGTTTACCTCATGGGTGGGAACTAGTCAATCAGGTAGGGGTCGTTGCCCTTTTCGCTGACAGGTCCTCTCAATGGGCCAGCTACTTTGGGGTTCTTGTGGTACTCCTCATAATGAGTTTTAGGGCTTATTCCCAAGTGCTTCCCACATTTAAGCGGATAGGGATTATTCCCAGATCTGAACCTGCAACAGAAGCGAGAAAAGAAAAAATTTGGGAAGAAATTTCACCCAACGAGCCCAAGAAAGTGCTTTGATACCAGATGTGAGGACCCTGCAGCAAATAATTAATCAAAATACACGATATAGCAGCACAACTCAAAATCACTTTTATATTAATCACAGGCCACTTCGAGGGGGTAACCTCCTTTGAGCAAGCTCAATACAAAATAACTTCACGGTGCCTTCCTTGGCCTCAACACACACTTATATACTAAAAATAGGCGCCAATACTATGGGTCAAAACCATGGGCCAATATAAACTATGGATCAACAAATACTACAGGTGGCTTACAAAGCATATGCGCCCAACAACAATAACACAAACTATGGATCAACAATTACTATTGGACGACTTACAAAGCATATGCGTCCAACAACAATATTCTAACACGGTAAAGAGAAGGATTGACATGGGTTCCTAACATAAATGTGCATTTTAATTAAATAACCCAACCAACTATGTTCACTGCAACTAAATTGAGAAGGGGAATGATTCCTAAGGATAAGGAAGGGGGGCTGTTTAACATTGAGTCATGGGGGAAGATCCATGTGTCACCACTCTATTTTGCTCACCACCACCTTAGTTTTCCATTGTTAGTTCGGGCAGCGATTTGCTGGCAGAAATACCACTACCACGCCCATGCCTACTCTCACTCTCCACGATGTGCGAATGGTCTTCCCACTAACTAGATCGTGAGTCTATTCAGTTTCTTCAAGCAGACTGAGTTAAAATATCCCCAATTCAATGTTTGGGGATTCACCTTCCTTCTTTCTCGCGAATTGCTAGTCTGTGGTGTTCATCCCTCATGTTCACATAGAGTTTTGGTATCTACTTCCCACCAATTTTAGACTAAGCATTGTTTTGTTTTCCATCATTAATACGCGGCTGTGATCGCATCAATAATTCTTTGGGTTGCATCCTTGTCCCTCATGCAGAGATTGGGAGTATGTTCCTTTTTCCCATTTTCTATTTTGTGTAGATTTCTCTAGTGACTGCATGAAGGATCGTGTGCTGTGGGAAGGGTTGCCCATGGGATGTTGTTACAGAGAGAAATTCCTATGGCTTTGGGTACTACAACAGATAGCTTTGACTCCAGAAATCAATATTTCCCAATATGCAATAGAAATAAAATGTCTAACACTAAAGGATCAGACCTCGTACCTTATTCCGGATGGTTGAAGTAGATCCCCGTTGAGCTTTCCAATCTTCATCTTGAATTGATATAATACTCCCTCAACAACAAGTAAACAATACAAGCATACTATATATCATGGTGTTAGATATATTCTAGCATATATAGTCAATAATGTAAAATCATTTGACATATTCCAATGGATACAATATTTAATCAAATACACATCATTGGACATAAAAAGAAAGTTCTTATTAATATAAATAAGAGATTACAAGATAGATACAACCTCTGACAGCACGTCTACAAACCGGAGAAACTGAATCCCCCACTTGGGCCTCCACCACCTCAATCCTCCATCTCTCGATAGCAAGCTCACTAGTGAAAGGAAACCTTGGGAAGAACACAACAGTGCTCCAAGGGACAAAGGGATGCAGACTCAAGTACAAATTCCGCCAACAATGGACTATAGTTTCTTTGCTCTCAATCTCTCTATATGCATTCAATGTACCAAGGGGTTCCTTATATAGCTTCACAAAGGATAATGAAGGGTCGAATCCGAGCGATCTCAAGGCATATGGAAGGCCAGGAGTCAAATGAGTCGGATCCATGTCAAGGAAAACTCCAAAAGGATTTGGATTATGCACATATCCCGATGTACGCGGTTATAGGGGTCAAACCCGCGTATGTATGCGGTTATCGGGTAAAAAGATGTGTATATCATTTTTTATATAGTTTTAGGGATGATAAAGAAACATCAAAGGATAAAAGATGGTCCATGGGGTCTAAAGAGTTTGCAGTGGGACAGGGGAAGGCCATACAAAGTGTGATTCACCTAGAGTGGTGAAATTTACTATAATAGATGCCCCCTAATGTGTGAGGTCAAAGGGGTCATACGATGGTCGAAATATATTACAAGTCCATCCCAGAAGTGGAGTGATGAAGGATCCCAAATGGAATACCAGCCACCCAATCAGCATAGTACAATAATACAACTCTGCATATAACTGCAAGTACATATAGCAGTCCTGGATACATAAGAGTACAATGGCCATGAATAGGCATAATAAAGGATATCACATATGTGGTCATCGCCATGTACAATATACATAGATCAGAATCTCCATGATGAAGATATACAAAGGACCATGATCTCCAAAATGGCTGAATATATACAGTAGATCAAGATCTCCATAGTGGCTGGAAATATCTAACATACACTGGAATGAAGTCACGAGAGCTGAAATCTCATGAACACTGGCATGATCAAGGAGGTAGCATATAAGAGATGCCACCAGTCTGGAAGGTCTTCTACACAAACGTCTACGAGTACATGTCCTACTATGCGAATAGAGGTGTCGAGGTCGAACATAGTATTCCATCGTCTGATTACCGGTCATTGATGTATATCGTTAATAGACACGAGATTACCCACTGATAATGAAAATGGGAATCAAGGTACTAGAGTGCAAACTAACAAGTGTGAATATATGTGTTGAGGTCGAACACTTGAGAGAATCCATCGATCAGGGGACACTGATGTATTCCCAAGAAACTGTCGATGGCGAGAGAACCTGCCACTGATGAATGCAAGTCTCAAGGCACTCAAAAGGACTCTAGATTCCAATCCCAGAATAAATGATCTGAAGTCGATGGGATTAAATCCGCTGGAAGGAGGTAATTAAGGCATCCCCCATCATCCAACATGAGGTACTCAGCAAAGCTGTCTAATGTGGAAGGACTCGATCATAAGGTACATGAACCAGTAACTGAACCGGAAATGGCCGACATGCAAAGTCAAGATAACCGAGGAATGGCCGAATCAGGTTTCAACTTCCTTCGAACAAGAGAATAACGGTGTATGGTGAATGAATGAAGGTAGCATAGAATCGATATACAAATTGGGACATATATGTGACACAGGAGGCATCAATAGAGGCTCCATATGGACTGGAAGCTTAACCAGTCGATGGAGATAAACTCAGATAAACGAGTACAAATCCTAAAGTCAAACTATAACCCAACCAATGGATGTGATATACAGTGCTCTGTTCGAAGGTGACACGACTGCCAAAGATAACATATTTCCTTGTCCGTCTTTTTGGTTTTTTAATTTTTTTTTGGACTTTTTCAGTTATTTGAAAATCTTGAAAAAAGAATAAACTAGCTTTATAGTTACAAACTAGGAGGAGACGAGTGTCATCAGGGAAAACAAACTAGTTCCAAGCAGTGGAACATACCTATGCTCAATGCAAGGATACATGTGTAGGATATCGACACTCGGGGGAAAATCCCCTCCCGGTAAAAAGGGAATCAAGCTGCGAAGGATATAAAAAATGGCTCTGCATGGCTAGACCATTAGAGGAAATTTGGGGTCTAAAATGGGCCTTATAAGAAAACGTGCCAAAATAAGTTTTTGTGAGTTGGAATTCAAGAACCAATAGAATTTCAATAAAATAAGTCAACCATAATGGTTGAATTGACATATTTGTCATTAAAAAAAACTACTTTTTTTGTTCGTATTTTCGACATATCTCATTGTGTTTTTACTCAAATTTCGATCGAGAGAGCTCGTTGGATGCGGAATTTGATTCTGCATCCAACGAGTATGCACACTGCATACTTTTGATGGACCCCGCTACCCCAAAAACAAGAAATACCTAAAAAAACGTGATGATGACATCATCATCACATTTTTTTCAGGTATTTCTTGTTTTTGGGGTAGTGGGGTCTGTCAAAAGTATGCAGTGTGGGTACTCGTTGGATGCGGAATCAAATTCCGCATCCAAATACCTCTCCCAATCGAAATTTGAGTAAAAACACAGGGAGATATGTCGAAAATACGAACACAAAAAGTAGTTTTTTTCTTTATTCCTCCAGAATTAATCAATATTATTTTATTATTTAACTATTATTTTATTATTTTAACTATTATTTTATTATTTTCCTTAGGAGGCCCATTTTAGACCCCAAAATTCCTCTAATGCATGAGACAATCTCGGGCTATATGGCTGAAACACAATGTCAGGGGAGCCGTCATAAAGCTCAATAAGGCAGGAAAAGCTCATGATAATGCATTCACAACTTGACATAGGGGGAGTCCAGAGGGAAACATGCCAGCATAAGATCAAGAGGAGTATGAGGCTCTTGCGAAAGGTCATGGTAGTACTATACAACGGACTCCCACACCCTAAAGGATAAAACATTGGCATGGGCACCAAATGAAAATAAGGTGCTAACTAGGGTACCCATGTAAGGTGAATCTCTACCACTCACATCATGCCACTTCTAAAGCATCAAGAAGGTTTCGTGACATAATAGAGTGGGTTCGTACCGAAGGTCATGGTGACATGGTCATAAGGTCATGCAAAATGCAAACGGTGGTGAACCTAACCTATATGCCAGTGCAAACATAATACCTGTGATAGGAACGAATGGGTCAAAAACCTTGGAGAGAGTGTACAAAAACTAGACCCTACATGACAACCATATTAGTCCAAAACAACCCAAAATAGTCAATAAATGATCCAAACTATAGGATATAGGGAGGAATGATCACGACAACTACATCCAAAGGAAACAATGTGGTGAATGATGGGACATCAAAAGGAAAGCAAGGTGTAGACCCAATGTTCATGCATCCACTACCAACCCCATGAGGGTGACCACCGGTGTAGAGACCGAGAGAAGGGAGTCAACATCCTCCACAAATGGAGTAGAGGGTAGAATGTGACCACTCCCAAATCTTTGAGCATGGTAAGGGGATGTGATGCCCCCAAGTCTAACACCAGGGTCCATACTAGGACCAAGGATGGGTGATAAGATACCAGGCATGCCAAAAATAAAACGACCCGAACTCAAGAGAGCATAAAAATACTCAAGTAACCACGATCCCAAAGGCCAACTAGCTCACAAAGAGCACACTCCTAAGAAAATCTACAACCAAAATACAAGAAAACCAAGGGGAGGATATGTGAGCTCCCGAATGTAGCAGGTATGTCTCTCCTAGGATAGGCTCAAAACTCCCATACACTACAAGCGGAGGTACGTAACCAATTATAGTGGCCCTCGGCTTCAACACGTAAAGAGACTCTGCTGTACGACCTCTACCTGGTCGGGACACCTGTAGAATAACCTCTACAAGTATCCCCTTGATATCCTAGGTAAGGTCACTAAGGTCACCTCAATATAATCAAAGCTCAGGCGGACAGTCGCAGGTGGGATTGACCATATGGGCAGGGTAGCAAAGCCCCAAAAAATTGAAAGAGCCCCCAGATACGAATACAATCCTGGAAATATCTCTGGTGCTACTCAGTTATGACTAGGGGTCATCCCAATCGATAACCGCTCACACTACCTCATGTTTAACTCCCGTTTGAGAGGAGGATCCTGAGAACAATGGTTATATCAAGGATTTCACACACTCCCTGGACAGACACCTAGATGTTGTTGTTTAGTGATCTTGGAGAATAGACTTACAATGAACTATTCCAAGATCCTAAAACCTAAGCTTGTTGATGCACCCTAGAAAAGAAAAGAGTGTAATTCATTTTAATTTAGCGTTGATTTTAGTTGGCTGTAATTACTCAAAGGGAAATGGCCGTGCAACTAGTGATATGAAGACTCAACAGTGAAATAAAAGTGCACACCATAACAAACAATGCTAAGTGCAATCTTTGTCAAATGAAAAATAGGGTATGCCACTACATGAGATGCATAAATATATATTCCTTTCCGAATGCCAATGCAATCCTTCCTATATGAAAGCCTAAAAACAAATCTCATCCAAGCAATCCAATGCAAGTACCTCCTCAAATCCATATCTAAGATGCAACTAAGAGTGCAACTACTTGTATTTTTCAATATAAAAGAATGAAAAATGCAATAAAAGTCATCTAAAACTCTCAGTCTCTGCAGCAAGTATAAAAGACAATCCTAGCAAGAAACTGAGACAAAAAAGAGTAATGCACTAATGGAAAAACAAAAAGGATAAATGACTAAAACTACTTTCACAGAAAAATCAATGAAAGATCGGTCTCTGGTCACAAAAGAAGCATCCAACAAACAACATCAGACCCAAGGAAGATCCAACCACACTCACAACCCACCCAACAACTTCCCACAACATCAAACTCACCAAAAGGGAGTATGTACACGACTGTTTAAAGAACAACTGCGTATATACGTGACTTTTGGCCAAAAATCTGCGTATATAGGCATATGTATGTGACTTTTGGCCAAAAACCTGCGTATACAGAGAAGGCAGTGGTAAAAAGTAGGCCAAGGGTCAAACAAATAAAGGGGAGTGTCAATGGATGAACATACTATAAAATGCAACCTAGAAACAAGGAGAAACAAAGAGCAAGTCAATACTATCAAGCCCATTGTACCGATAAAAACCCCCAAAGGCAAAATGACTAGGAAATCCCCAGCGGAGTCGTCAATTCTGTTACGGAGAGAAATTCCTATGGCTTGGGGTACCACAACAGATAGCTTTGACTCTAGAAATCAATCTTTCCCAATATGCAATAGAAATAAAATTTCTAACACTAAAGGATCAGACCTCGTACCTTATTCCAGACGGTTGAAGTAGATCCCCGTTGAGCTTTCCAATCTTCATCTTGAATTGATATAATACTCCCTCAACAACAAGTAAACAATACAAGCATACTATATATCATGGTGTTAGATCTATTCTAGCATATATAATCAATAATGTAAAAGCATTTGACATATTCCAATGGATACAATATTTAATCAAATACACATCATTGGATAGGAAAAGATAGTTCTTATTAATATAAATCAAAGATTACACGATAGATACAACCTCTGATGGCACGTCTACAAACCAGAGAAACTGAATCCCCCACTTGGGCCTCCACCACCTCAATCCTCCATCTCTCGATAGCAAGCTCACTAGTGAAAGGCAAGCTTGGGAAGAACACAACAGTGCTCCAAGGGACAAAGGGATGCAGACTCAAGTACAAATTCTGGCAATAATGGACTATAGTTTCTTTGCTCTCAATCTCTATATATGCCTTCAATGTACCAAGGGGTTCCTTATATAGCTTCACAAGGGATAATGAAGGGTCGAATATGAGTGATCTCAAGGCATATGGAAGGCCAGGAGTCGAATGAGTCGGATCCATGTTAAGGAAAACTCCAAAAGGATTTGGATTATGCACACATCCCGATGAACGCGGTTATAGGGGTCAAACCCACGTATGTACGCGGTTATCAGGTAAAAAGCTGCGTATATCATTTTTTATATAGTTTTAGGGATTATCAAGGAAACATCAAAGGAAAACTATGGTCCATGGGGTCTAAAGAGTATGCATCGGGACAGGGGAAGGCCATACAAAGTGTGATTCACCTAGAGTGGTGAAATACGCTATAAAAGATGTTAGTTGCCATGATTGATGAACTGTGTTTTTCCCCTGTAAAAGATTCAACAGCTGCTGGCTGCTTGCGTGCAGTGGTTTTGTCTTTGGACTGCATTGGAGTGGTGAATGAGGGCCTGAGGTGCTTGATAAACCTGGTGGAGTGAGAACCACATAGACAGAGCTACTGAGTTGGCTTTCTTCTCCACAACCCTTGAATATAACTAGAAGGGAGATCAGGGTCTGAGGGACTGCGTTGTAGAGAAGGGACTGATTTCCTTGTGTTGTGTGTGTGTGGGTATTCTAAAAGCCAAGATGGCTCTAGTGTTGGTGTCTGCAACTCTTCAATAAGATCACTAACTTAGCATTTATCCTTTCCTAGCTCCTGGATGGACTGATAAACCCAACTTTGTTGGCTTGGCTGATCTGTTGTTCGCTTGATAAACCCAACTGTGTTGGCTTGGATGAACTGTGTACCCTTGTGGTGTTGTTATCCTTGGCTATGTGTAATCATGTTAGTTCCTTATTCCTTGAAGAATCATGCCCGGCTTGGGGGTGGCAGTATTGCTGATAGATTGAGGAGCATGCGGACCTATGGTTGGGTGGGACGTTACAGCGGTGTAGTTGGTTGCGGGACAAGTTCTCTATAAGATAAGTACTCTTTCCTGACTTGTGTCTGCAATTATATTTACCATTGATGAATGATGACATACATATTAAATGCTGATCTGTACATGCATGAGTGTTAATTGATATATTTTGCTTTGGTTGTGTATATGAATGATTATGCCTTGTAATATGTTTGATGTTTTAAGTATCTTGCTTTAGCATTACATATATGTATGTTCATGTTCGTTGGGCTAGATGCCCAGATGATTTGATGTATAGTAGCGTCCTCTTCACCGGTCGGAGGGTCAAGGACGTTACAAAAACCTTTCAGCCGGCAATGAATTTTTCCTTTCATGACATTAAGTCTATTGTCAAACCATACATAGATGATCTGTTGGTGCATTATCGTAAGAGGATCGATCATCCAAATCATTTGAGTTTAATTTTTAAACGATGCAGGCATTACAAAATACGCTTGAATCCCCACAAGTGTGTTTTCTGTGTCGATTCAAGTAGGATGCTTGGGTTCATTGTTTCTAAAAAAGGTATTCAGGTGGATCCTTTGAAAGTTGAGGCCATTGTAAATATTCCTCCTCCTCATTCGATCAGGAAACTTCAAAGCCCAAAAGGAAAGTCTAACTTTCTTCGACGTTTTATCATGAATTATGCTAAGATCACCAAAGGTTTCATGCGTCTAATGAAGCAGGACAACCCATTTGTATGGGATGAAACCGCACAACTTGTAGTTGAGGCATTAAAGAAAGCTTTGTTTTCGGCACCTTTATTGCATCCGCTTGATTACTCTTGTGATTTTATATTGTATCTGGCCACATCCAAGTCGAGCATTGGGGTAGTGTTATTCCAGGAAGATGATAAGCTCCAAGAGCATGTCATCTATTATCTTAGCCATGCTTTAGCTGGCCCTGAACTGAGGTACTCCCATGTTAAAAAGTTGGCTTTAGTAGCTGTGTATGATGTTCAGAGGTTACGTCACTACATCTTACTGAGGACTACAATAGTAGTGGTAGGTGTCAATCCTTTCCAATATGTCTTGTCTCGACGCATAGTTAGAGGAAAATTTAACAAATGAAAAGGCATTCTCGAGGAGTTTGACTTGGATTTTCAATCTACCAAATTGAAAAAATCCTTAGGTTTTGCAGAGGTTATTGTTTTCCAGTTGAAGAAGATGTAGCAATTGAAGAAGACTCATTCCTAGATGAGCACATTTTCTTGATTTCCACCTCCGACCCTTGGTATGGAGATATACTTATCTATCTCCAAAATATGATGTGTCCTACAACCTTTTCACCGGAAGAACAACACAAATTACACTTACATGCAAAAAACTACCTCATCATTGGGGATACTTTATACTGTAGAGAGGTAGACTTTGTTTTGCATCGGTGCCTCACCCATGAAGAAGATGAGATTGTCCTAAATGATTCCCATAGTGGAGCATGCGGGGGTCATTTATCTGGGTTAGCAATGACCCTGAAATATTTTACGTGTCGGTTATTTCTGGCTGAAGATCTTTAAAGATTGTGTGGAAGCTGTGAAGCGCTATCATCTTTTCAGATTTACACCAAAAATATGCAGTTGCATCCTGCTCCATTATTTCTCATCATCGCAGTGGGCCCCTTCACCAAGTGTGGGATAGATTACGTGATGTGCAACCTAGTTTTGGCTAGGGGGCACAAATACATCATTGTCGCTATGGATTACTTTAGAAAGTGGGCAGAGGCAATGGATACCTTCAAAGCTAACAGGGAAACTGTAGATTTTTTCATTTTCAACTAGATTATCACACATTTCAGTATTCCTAAAGGGATTTTCACTGACCATGGTGGTCATTTCCAAAACAACATGATGACCAAATTGGCTACTATGCTAGGGTTTAAACAAGAACATTCATCTTATTTCTACCCAAAAGAGAATGGTCAAGTTGAGGCAGTAAATAAGACCTTAAAGACTATTCTAAAGTGTAATATTGAATGCAGCATGGTCAAATTGGCACATAATGTTGTATCCTGCACTTTGGGCTTATTGAACCAATGTGAAAACTGCCGTGGGGTTCTCAACTTTCCAACTCATTCATGGGGTGGAAGTAGTAACCCTATTTGAATGTGAAATCCCATATTTAAAAATTGTCATTCATGTGCTACCTGATACAACTTAGCTAGAAGAATTTTTTCTACATTTAGAACACCTAGATGAACAGCATAGAGATGCACTGATTGCAAAAGAGGATCATACAAATCGGGTGAAAAATCAATATGATAAATCGATCAAACCTAGGATTTTTTCTGAAGGGAAGCTTCTCTTTCTCTAGGACCAGGAAAAAGAACCCCTGGGGGTAGGGAAATTTAGGTCTATGTGGTTAGGACCCTACATCATGTCAAAATTTATGAAGAAAGGGACATATGAATTAACTGATTTCAAAGGGAATAAGCTGCCTGAGCCTAGAAATGGGCTCTACCTGAAGAAGTAGTATGCTTAGGCTTAGAACTTTTTCTTATGTAACTTTATGTACAATAGATAGCCAGTTTGTGTTCTTATATCATCTATTGGTTTTTACAAATGTCTTCCAAGTGGTTCATAGGTTCTGCAGATGGTGCTAGTCGTCACACTTGCAACCTGGCTTCAGCCGCATGTGTTATTTACTCACCCTCAGGACAGCTAGTTTCCTGTGGAGGCGCTTGCCTAGGTCCTGCTACCAATAATGTGGCTGAATATGAAGCTGTCATTGAGCTTTTATGGGATGCCTTTTCATGTGGCATCACCCAGTTGGAAGTTAGACTTGACTCTCAACTGGTGGTTTCCCAGCTCAATCGAGCTTATCAGGTGCGAAACCCTATTTTATTACGCTAGTTTTTGCAAGTTAGGTTATTGGAAAGAAATTTTGATTTTATTACATTTAATTATATTCCAAGAAATCAAAATTCATTAACTGATGCATATGTGAATTATATCTTAGATTGGCACTTAACACACATTCCATAAAAATATACAATAGACACATTGTAAAACACATGTAAATAAATCAACAATATATGTGTGTGTGTGTGAATATCTGTCCATATAGATAGGCCAAGTTCTTGATCCTCAGATCCAGTCATACCTATATAAACATACAAAAATGTACAAAAATTGGATCATAATCCATAAAATGCCCCTAGGTCTAATCTTGACCACCCTAGTCATCCTGTTCATCCTATTCCTAGGCCTCCTCAGCTTCTTCATCTGCAACAGCCTCTGCGAGCTCTATGTAGACAAGTACATCCTTGGCTACCCTTCTCATAAGGCGTATCTAGGGGTGTGGAATATCAACATCTAGTTCCTGCATAATGGAGGGGATCTACTCAATACGTAGAGTTGGGACTCTTTGGGTAAGCCTGGCAAGCTTCCCCTCAAGTACCCTGATCATATCCTAATCCTCCCCTGCCATCGGTCATACATACATCTGAGGATTCCCATCAGAGAGGACTAGTCCAATATCTGAATTTTAAACATCAAATGGATTAAAAACTCCTATACATATGTATATATATTTATGATAAAAAATTTCATAAAAATTTAAAAACTTGAAAAAACCAAAATACCTAATGCTCGCCATACTCCTCCGGGAGGGAGGACAAGGTCCTGTTCACCTTAAAAGTAAAATCTAGCATATGGAAACCTATCCAATGCTATTAGTTGTTGTCCACACCATAGGTAGAAGTCATTGTCATAGACACTCTGAATCGAGCCTTCATCGCACTTGCGAAGGAAAATTTCTCCCCACCTACTCAGTATAGGCTAATGGGGAGAAAAGGCTAGAAGAGGTACTGCAGGGCTGATGGTGGGAACTCTCTCAAAGAAGAAATCCACCAATACACTAGAATATCCAAATTTCTTCTGTTGGCCTCTCTTGTAATTAGAGAGTTGTTTCTTCATTATCAGGATTACTCCCGAGTACCAGTCAAACACAGCTCCCTGTAGGCACTCTACATCAATTCTCATATGGTTCTGAGTAGATATATGGAGTGATGATGATCCTACAACCCTCACTATTGTGCTTACCATCACATGCAATGGGAATTTACTAATTTGTGCAATAGGGATGTAGGATCCCTTTTTCTGACTACCGAGCGTGCAATAAGTGTTGATGTAATCCTGAACACTCATTAGGTCACCGGTGCTACTGGTACCCTTGAGGTTGACAGGTGTGCCTTGTCGAGAAAAACCCATAATGAAGTATATGTCTTCCAGTGCAACTTATAGAATCTCATCTTGTAGGCCAAAGGCACCTAGTTCATGATCCCAGTAGCCAATTAAAAACTCTAGTAAACAGACATTGGCCTGGATAGGTGAGGTGCAAAAGAACTTTAACAATCCACTTTGCCACATTGCTTGCACCATGGGAGCACTTCAGAGTGCATCTTGGTCCATATTTTCATTTTCCCTCTCCCTCCACTCCAACACCATGTTTTAGCCTACCCATAAATCCACCATCAAACATTATAATTCATCAAAAAACTTTGATGTTGGCCCTATTTGCACTTTTCCTATGTCGTGTAATACACGTGACTGTCTTTTAGATAGGTCGTGTGTGACATGGGGGTTTCCTTTGGGAAAGTCGTATGTAAAACACGCGTATGTGATTGTGTAAGTCGCCTACCCATGTGTACATGACTGTGTAAGTCTACTACCCACGTGTACAACGCGACTCCCTTAAGACAAGCTTAAAACATCAATTTTTGCATAAAATTGAAAATGTAAACAGATGAAATGGAAGAGAATGAAGAGCTAGCTTACTTGAAACTTGTGGATTTGAAAATTTTCCACTGGTTTGTTCACATCGAGTGATTGAAGTCAGAGGTAAAAATTTCCTATATTGGGTAAACATATGAAATGGTGTTTTTTATTTCTATTTTTGGACTATTTATAGAAATAATTTCAAAACATGGGTTTTTTCACCTATAGTTTTTAATTTCTATCAAAATCACACTAATGCCATGTCATGTTTTCCTAATGAAACAGGTCCAAGGTTACTTAAATTTGTTATTCACTCATATAGGATAGGATTTTGGTCATTTATATGCATTTTTGCATCTATACCTAATCCGCTTTAACCCTAGGATCACTACTTTGACCATGGACTATGGTGTTTAACCATTATTACCTTGTGTACACCCTTATTCTTCTATGGATAGGGCTTTCCTTCCATGAGTACCCTAGTTTAAAACAGATTGATTGTCTTTTAGTACTCATGCCGCATTTGTTGTAGGTTTAGGGGAGCCTTCTTCGCTATTTTTCACTCCAAATTGAGCCTGATTTTGGTCTCTTTTTACAAGATATCCCCTTTATAAGGCTCCCCTCCCTTATGGAGTTTCTTTAAGCCTATATCTAACTCCTCAAAATAGACTTGACTACCGAGTAAACTTGTCCATTCATGCTCATTAAGAATATGTGAATGGGCATCCACATTGGTGGTACATTATCACTTTCTCGGACCATGTGGAATTGTACGAGAAAGGATCGCTCTCTTTTCTACGAAATTGAGAAGAGTATACTTGGGCATAGGTTTATCACTTTTCTGAACTCGAGGGACTAAACTTACAGAAAAGGAGCGCTCGATATGAGCTTAGTTTTCTCTTTTTCATGTTGTGGACCTAAACATGAAAAATATTCTGAGTATGCCTTTGTCATGCTCGCTAAACACTAAAGAACAAAGAATTGAGTTTACTGTTGTAAGCCCCATTCCTCGTAATCAAATGGATATTTCCAAGTGATATTGCTTTCCTTCACACTTGTAAAACTCAAGCTATAATATGCTCTTGAAGGAGTGTTGGGTAGGTGGTAATTTAACCTTTTTAGGACCTCCCTGACTAAGTACAAAAAAGGTGCACCTTACTTATTTGAAAGCTAAGAGAGTTATTATGTGGTATGTTTAATACTTTTTCAGCCTCAGGAGACTAAATTGGATGAAAAAGGACTCCCCTGTAGTCTTCTTCGGAGTTTTTAGACTCTCTAAACATGAAAAAACCAACGATCATGTACTAGTTTGGCCTCGTAAAATCCACGAATCAATGACATTATCAAGCATTATTCTCTCCCCTCTTCTAGATTTTCAAAAATGAAGAGAGACCTGAGTTGAATTTCATTGAATCGTTAAACTTTAACAGGAAATATAAGGAAGAAGTATTATTTTTGGGTTACAGACGGTGGTAGCATGTCCTCCTTGAACATAGCACTCTCTGAAATTTTTGGTAGTCATGTCTTAGTGTACACTTTCAATTCAGCTATCACTTCAAGTTTCTTACTCCTCCACTTGTCCTTTATACATGGGGAATCTGATCATGTCTCCTACATGACATATAAGTCTATATGTTCTATCTACAAAGTTAAAATCTTCCTTGGGTCATCTTTGTGTCATGCTCATTGTTCAAGGATTTATCCCTGCATCTGATTATTATCTTGATTCCATCATTATCCTATTCGAATATTACTTGTGTCTACCTTCCCTTATCCAGTTTGTAGTCACTCTTGTGATCCATTGGAGGATCTATTTCCTTCCTCATAACAACATGGTTTCTCATCAACACTTCCTGAAGACAAAGAACTAGAGTTTTGATGATGGTACCTTAGGATTCACTATCATCATTGGTGAACTCCTTTTCTTCAGTTGTCAATTTCACCTATTGATTGAAAATCTGTTGAATCCTTTCCATGTTCGACTTCAACACATCTATTCACATAGCTTGGATTGTACCGGTTCCTTTGGATTTTGACGAAGACCTTAGGTTCACATCTATAACCTAAGTTGTGCAAGATTATGTTGTGTTCACCTACACAACTTCTAGATTTTAAAGACTCATCATTGTATATTGTGGCTTCGATCCACCTTTGTAATCTATACGGTCTTGTACTCGTATCATATGATGTAATCAAATATTATAAAGGAGCTAGTGTTCCAGTATATTGAACATGGAATCCTCAGATATAATTTTGTATATGACATTGATATGTATTTTTTTCAGGTACTTCCTCTGCTGCCTTGGACTTCTAAGTTTTCCAAAATAAAGATTGTAATGTATTTTGGCCATCGCTTCCCTCTGACCTCACACATTAGGGTGCATCTGTTATCAGGAAAAATGGAACTTCTCTTTCTGAGTGCTGACATTCATCATGTCGGTACACAAAAGGGAAATCAAGATTGAAGTGGCCAAAACACTATAGATGTGCATGAACTTTGATGCATTATCTTTAGACCAGACTTATATATTTTTATTCTGAGTTTTGGGTTGCACACGCAACTATGTGCATTGCAACTTGCGTGTCATACACGACTATGTGCATTGAAACTCGCGTGTCATACACGACTATGTGCATTGCAACCTACGTGTACCTTGCGTATGTGAGTTTCCTTTGAGCAAACCACATGTCATATGTGCCTTTCCTATATCAATACTTGCGTGTGCCTTAATTCAACATTAAAAAAATATAAATCGTGAATATATGAGATTAGTTGGGCCCTAATCCATAACTATCCCAACTGTCTCAACACTCCTAACCTTCAAAACCACTCTATTTCCCAAAGTATAAATAGAGGCCTTGGGACGGGGCTAATCAATCAATTCTGGAAGAGAAAAGTTATGCTGGTGGTATACCTTCAGATTCTTGGAGTAGTAGAACTCAGATTCCTCGGTTGCAAAGGAGTCCTTGTGTCAGAAGCTGGGTTGTATTCTTACCTATTCACTATTTGTTAATAAAGATAATTCTTCTTCCAATCTTGCATTGTGCTTATCTCATGTATATTGGTTTAATGAATATGTTCAATTATGTTATTAATATGTTTTTCATATAACCTCTATTGTATATATGTATGAGATATTGCTTGAATAATTGGATCTTTGCAATTGAAGAGAAGCATCCCTAGAATCTTTGGAGAATATTGGAGCAAGAGAATACCAAGCTTGGATCAATCGTCATAAACTGGGTAAGCCAAGATATGTTCCTATTCTCATTCCATTTTCTGTAAAATTTGATTGTATGCAAGTCTAATAGTAAGTTGGTTACCCCAGACCCTAGGTTACAAGGGTGTATTGTCCTGTACAACAATCAATATATTCATCAACTAATAAAATATGCCCAAAAAATCAAGATTTAACCAATTTGTCATGTATATGCACAAAATTAATTTAGACAATTTGCCAATAATAACATGTAAGAATTAGATCCATGAACCGTTGTGCATGAGGGTTTTGAATGAGAAAATTGAGAGTTTGGATTGAGAGGTGAAACCTTACTTGACATGGAATTAATCAATTTAAAATTGAAAGGATATTAAATGAGAAGAGATTGAAAATGATTGCCTCTTGTCTCAATGCGAGATCAAGGTTTTGGATTTTAAATGAATCAATTTAATGTTGCTTGACATAACCCTTGAAAAAGTTGGGTAGCGAAGAGAAAAGACTCTCATCCTTGAATGGATCTTCTGGATAAGAATGTGGTGGCTATGCTACTATGAATGGCATCGCTATTGATAAAAATCTCAAGTCTTTGATTTTCAAACTCTGCACCTGCACCTCCTCCTATTCTATTTTTCCCCTTTTCACCCAATAGGGAAAAATGAATAAAAGACCCTCCAAGAAGAATATGCATAAATCTATACCAGCTTATATCAAGATGGGTGTTTACTGAACCCAATATGGATTTGTCAGAGATTTTCAAGCAAGGTCCTTTCCATGATTTTGATCAGTGTTCATTATGCATTACTATCTTCATATCGGGATATTCTGTTTTATCTGTGATTTATGTGGGTACTTGTAAATTTTTGCTCCTATTTCCATTCCGATTTATTGTACTTATTTTGGACATGTTACAATGAAAAAAAATGGTAACTTATTAGGCATAACTATGATGTTATGACTTTTCAACATTGTGACCCAGTTCTTTGGGTGTACCCTTCTCATCTTGCCTTCTAGATTTTTGGGTGTACCTCTTTTCATGTTGTTTTTTTTACTTAATACTTAGTTTTGCTTGACAATGATTTCTATGGTGTTTGGTATATCGGGTAGCTTTAGAAAAAAAATATTTAGACACAACTCTTTTTTTTTTGACAACAGTGACATATATTAATAAACATTGTATAGTTTTTTTTATTTATGAAAACAAAATGTATAAAGACAAACCAAAGGTTAGGATAAGAGTTTAATATTTACCAATATTTTGGTTTATCGATCGACTATTTTTTGGGGGGAATTATTTATTATTAGTTTTTTTTTGGTTAACTTGACCTTATGAAAATATTTATGCTATGGTTCACAAACCCTCTAGCGTGGTTTCTACATCAATGGGAATAAATCACAGGGGTTCCACCTGAAGGGGCCACGTCGCCTTCCCTTTGATTACGGAGCTAACTAGATGGGGGCATCAAGTGAGTCCCTTATAGAGAAATGTATATCCACCTGGTGTTAGAATTTTATCATTCAATATAGCATTATGTTAGGATATTTAACTGAGAGAATAACAAGTACAACAATTAAAAAAAAGAGACAATGAACACAATGTTTTTCCTCGGGGAAACCATAAATGGAGAAAAACCTGCAACTTCCTCAGTAATAGAATCAACACCAAAAGTAAAACCCCAAAACAGTAAGATGATCTCCCGACAGTTGTAGCCTCTTTCTTCCTAGCCCCGGTGTCTTCTTCTTCCTCAGCTATGTGCTACAACTGAGTGTGAGTGAGGGTTTTCTAAATAGAGAGGATAGCTCTCTATTTATACTAATTATTGACTTGACAAAACCATACTAGGGCCGACTTCTCTAGGAGAGTCTAAAAATCCTAGTGCCCCAGAACTGCGGGGACTTTAACCCTTGATCAATAGGAGGGTTACCCACAATGATTTGACATGACTTGTTTACATTATAGAACCTCCCGATAGGAACATCAAGGCATGGCATGACTCAATTACATTATAGATACTTCCCAGAATAAACATCGGGGTACAATACATGAAATATGCAAGTGAATACATCCTGAAGTTACATATACATCAACACTCCCTATTAATCGGGAAGGTATTATCTTGACACAATTTTTCATCACTAGTCTTCTTCTCTGGATCATCTCATCATCTGCATCTTCAAGTCATATTCATATTCAATTCGTCTTCATCTTGGATCTGGATCATCATCACTAGATCTGGATCATCACGGGGACATCATTATTGGATCTGGATCATCACGGGAACATCATTACTTGATCTGGATCATCACTTGATCTGGATCATCACTTGATGTGGATCATCACTGCTAGATTTGGATCATCACTCGATCTCGATGATCTCGGAGACATCATAAGTAGATCTGAAACAACACTCGATTTGGATCATCACTGGGTCATCATCATAGGCGCTATCTCATGATTCTTCTTGTCACAGGAAGTTCTACAGAGCCAACCCTTTTTCATGTTGGTTGTAGGCCTTACCTCCTTATAGGTCTTCTTTATCCCTTATGTCTAACCCTAAGTTAGAATGGCCATCAATCACATCTGACCATGAGAGGAACACATACAACATCATGTCAGAAAGGCACAGCCCTTACATTCACCAGCATGACAGTACTCAACTACTATCATCTGTGAAAAGGCTCAACACTCACATCTGACCTTGACTCATCAGAAAGGCACAACACTCACATCTGACCTTGATTCATCAGAAAGGCACATCACTCACATCTGACCTTGACTCGTTAGAAAGGCACAAAAATCACATCCACCAGCATGACCGTACACAACTTCTATCATCTATGGAAAGGAACAACGCGTGCATCTAACCTTGACTCATTAGAAAGGCACTTAGTCCTAGATTGAGGGTTCCGGGTAACTGACCAGGTGCCTCCATTCAAAGAATGGTAGTATCCCTTATATCTGACCCTAAGTCAGAATGGACAGCACTCACATTTGACATGGAAGGAACCAATATTCTCACCATGATAGAATGTCAACAGCCCTTATATCTAATCAAGTGGGAACACATCCCTCAATCACATAAGAATGGCCATGCACCCATATCTGATCATGTGAGAACACATCTCACAGTCATATCAGAATGGCCCTCAATCCTAAATTGAGTTTTCCAGGTAACTGACTAGGTACCTCCATTCAAAGAATGGAAATATCCCTTATATTTGATCATGTAGGAACCAATACTATAGTTACATCAGAATGGCCAACACTCATATCTGACATGGAAGGAACCAATCCTCTCACCAGGATAGAATGGATCATCCCTTAAATTTGACCATGGAAGGAACCAATCCTCTCACCATGTCAGAATGGCTCATAGAATCATCACTTCCCCTTGGGCGAAATCTCAATCTGGAGAACACGAAGCTTCTCCATGAAGTACTCAAACTTCACTCTGGTTAATGGATTCATCAACACATCAGCTATTTTTTCATCCATCGCAACATACTGGAGCTTCACTGCTTCACTCTGCACCATATCCCTGATATAATGATACTTGATCTCGATATGCTTTGACTTGTCATGGAACACCGGGTTATCCGAAAAATTCACAAACTTTGGTTGTCGCAATATATACAAGTAGCATCCAATTGGAGATCAAATAAATTAGACAGTAGCTTCCTCCACCATACTTCCTCACAACTAGTTGAACTAGTTGTGACATACTCTGCTTCAGTTGTACTCAGTGCCACACAAGATTGCTTCCTACTAAACCAAGAGATCACACCTGATCCCATACTGAAGCAACACCCTGAAGTGCTCTTTTTATTGATGGCATTTCCTTCCGAATCTGAATCAACATAACCCTCCAGGTTAATCTTCTGACTTACCTCATACTTGACCCCATAATCAACTGTACCCCTTAGGTACCTCAGATTATGCTTTGCAGCAATCAAGTGAACATGTCTTGGATTTGTCGGGAACTGGCTCAAGGTGTTCACAACAAAGCAAATATTTGGTCTTGCGTTTGTTAGGTACATCAAGGACCCAATCATCTGACGATACATCATGGAATCAACCACTTCTGATGAAGCATCACTTAATAGCTTCAGGTTTGATGCCATAGGTGTGGTCATGGCCTTGCAGTCCATCATCCTGAATCTCTTCAGGATCTCTATCGTATATTTCCGTTGTCCCAGGGAAATTCCATCTGCATTTTTCCACATCTCCATGCCTAGTAAATAATGCATCATACCCAATTCCTTCATTTCAAACTCAGCAACAAGCTTCCTCTTTGTATCAGCAATCAATCCATCCATACCTGTTACAAACAGATCATCTACATATAGTAGGAGCATCACTGGGTTTCCATCCTCAACCTTGTATTAAAGGTTGGAATCTACTTTACTCTTAGTAAAGCCCAAGCTGGATAGAAAAGTGTCAATTCTGTCGTACCATGTCCTAGGTTCCTGTTTCAAACTGTACATGGATTTCTTCAATCTACACACATGAGACTCCCTGTCATGTGTCTCAAAACTGAGTGGCTGCTCCACTTCCTCTTCCACTACACCATTCAAGAAGGCAGTCTTGACATCCATCTTGTGTATCTTTCAATTCAACACTACAACTAGAGAAAGTACTAATCTGATGGAAGTGTATCTGGATATAGGTGCAAAAGTTTCTTCATAGTCTATTCCTTCTTTCTGGGAGAAACCACGATCAACAAATCTTGCTTTATATTTTTCTATGCTACCATCTACAGCATGCTTGATCTTGTAGATCCATTTGAAAGTTACAACTAACTTCCCTTTTGGCCTTGCGACAACATCCCAAACATCATTCTTCATGATCAATTGATATTATTCGATCATATCATCCTTCCATTCTTTCTATTCTGCCGCTTCTTCATAATTGGAAGGTTCTTTATCGATGAAATCACATAATAAGGCTACATAACCAGAGCATGATCTGGTCCTATTTCTTTCTCTGTGATTCTCTTTTGGAGCCCCATATCTTTCGATACCTTGGATAGTTTCCCATACCCAAGCAGGTTTCCTCTTATGAGGATTCTTCTCTTGAGGTGGATCTATAGGTTCTTGAGGTTCATCAAATTCTCGATATTCTTCTTGAGTTTCTTTGTTCATGGTTGTGTCATGAATTCTGGGTGCTTTCGATTATTCAGGAACTTCAGCAGGTTTCTTTCTGGATTTGTTGTAAGCCGAGTCTTCATCAAATGTTACATACTTTCTGATTTCAATATTCTTAAACCCTGGGAAGTATATTCTATAATCCTTCGAGATTTTAGAGTATCCCACAAATATACCCTTCTTTCCTAAAGGATCTAATTTTTCCCTCTTCTCTTTTGGAATGTGTATGTACACTGGACAACCGAATATTCTGAGATGGATGACTTCTAGTTTCTTGTCGTAAAAGACTTCTTTAGGTGTCTTGTTCTTGAGTACTCTATGTGAAGTATGGTTCTGTACATACACTGTTGTTCTGGAAGCTTCTCCCATAGCTGCATAGGAAGATCTTGATCATGAAGCATTGCTCTTGCATCTTCTATGATAGTTCTATTCTTCCTTTCTGTAATCCCATTTTGTTGTGGATTATATGGAGTGGAAACTCCCTCTTAATCCCTGAGTCTTTGCATAACTCTTTGAATTCATTTGATGTAAATTCTCCGTAATTTTTTCATCTACTGCCTCAGTTGTTATTTGATCTGAGAAACCATTGTAAAGTAAGACTGGATGGTCTTTGCATTTTGGATCTTTACATTCTTTAGTTGGTTTCTCAGAGTCATCTTCTGGTTTATGTTCTTTCCTTCAAACAATTTGGTTAGGGAATCAAACATAGCTTTAGGTTTCTTTAGGGAGGGCACCTATGGTATGAGGTGATCCTTGATTGAATCATCAATAATCCTCTTTTCCATAACCAACTTCTTCTTGTGTAAGGCCTTAGCCTCATCTCCCTTTGGAACTAGAACCTCCTCATTGATATAGGAGTCCAACTCATTTTCTTCTAGGACCAGGGAGATCCTATACTTCCAGGCTCAGAAGTTATCAACTCCCTCAATATTTTCATCAATATTGGTATGATGAGACATCTTAACTGAGAACCTCAAATGGAAATACAAAAGATTTAGATCTTACCAGGTCAAGATGTCAGATCTGGATTTACAGTTGAATTTCTATAGTACTTGTTCAGGAGCAGATTAGAGTTTGGATTTTCTAGAGTTCTGTCCAACCAAATGCTTTGATCTTGATCTCCACACTTTTATTTTGAGGAGGATATCAATCTAGGCCTGGGCTCACTGAAAAATTCAACTGTTGTGGAAAGTCCTAATTTCCTGCAGTAGTGTTGGGTCCAAAACTGGAAAAACTCAGAATTGGATTCTGCTTCCATAGAAATATATGCCCTAGGGAGGAGAGTTAATCCAACCTTCTTTTGCTAAAAATCTGTGGAGAGAGATACACAATGTATGAAGCCCTAGTTCCTGCAACTGCATAGTGTCTTGTTCTCAGGTTAGCTCTGATACCATGTTAGAATTTTATCATTCAAGCTAGCATTATGTTAGGTTCTTTAACTCAGAGAATAACAAGTACATCGATCAAACATAAGATACAATGAACACAATGTTTTTCCTTTGGGAAACCATCAATGGATAAAACCCCGCAACTTCCTCAGAGATAGAATTGGCACCAAAAGTAAAACCCCAAAACAGTAAGATGATCTCCCGACAGCAGTAGCCTCTTTCTTCCTAGCTTCGGTGTCTTATTTTTCCTCAGCTATGCGCTACAACTGAGTGTGAGTGAGTGTGTTCTAAATTGAGAGGCCAGCTCTCTATTTATACTAATTCTTGACTTGACAAAACCCTACTGGGGCCGACTTCTCTAGGATATTCTAATAACCCTAGTGCCCCGGAACTGCGAGGACTTTAACCCTTGATCAATAGGAGGGTTACCAACAATGACTTGACATGGATTGTTTACATTATAGAACCTTCGGATAGGAACATCAGGGCATGGCATGACTCAATTACATTACATATACTTCCTGGAATAAACATCGGGATACAATACATGAAATATACAAGTGCATTAGAGGAAATTTCAATTTAAAACGGGCCTTCAAAAAATAATACAAATTCCATGTTATGATGTATTGGAAAATAAAAATGCTTTAAAATTCAAAAAGGGAGCACCTCTTAAACATTTTTTTAATAGAAATTTGGGGATAGGTATCATAAAAAAACTACTTTTTTTGTTCGTATTTTTGACATATCTACCTATGATTTTACTTAAATTTCGATCAGGAGAGCTCGTTGGATGTGGAATTAAATTTTGCATCCAACGAGTACCCACATGACATACGTTTGACACACCCTGCTACCCTGAAAACAAGAAATACCTAAAAAATGTGATGATGACGTCATCAATACATTTTTTCAAGTATTTCTTGTTTTTGGGGTAGAGGAACCCGTCAAAAGTAAGCTAAGTGGGTACTCGTTGGATGTGGAATTTAACTCCGCATCCAATGAGCTCTCCTGATCAAAATTTGAGTAAAACCACAGGGAGATATGTCGAAAATACGAACAGAAAAGTAGTTTTTTCTTTTCTTCCTCGAAAATTAATAAATGTTATTTTATTATTTTAACTATTATTTTATTAATTTTCCTTAGGAGGCCCATTTTGAGTTGAAATTTCCTCTAATGAATACATTCCAAAGTTACATATACATCAACACCTGGGAATTCGACCTTTATAACTTTTGGTCACAACTTACAACACTCAACCACTTGAGCTATCCCACGAGGATAAACCTCGTGAAAATATATTATAAAAGATGAGGATTTTAAAGTTGTGACCACTATTTTAAGATATCAATTGTTATTTATCAAAGTTTATATAAATTAATTTATTTGTTGGATGGGATTTTTTTTTAGGACAAAGAGAAACTAATAATAAGATTTCAAACACTTCCCTTCCGATATTTTACACTCATACTTAATTCAATTTTGTTTGTTAGACATATGCTAAGTATATTTCATGGAAAATGGAAATCAACTTTGGGAAATGAAACACCTACCCTCACATGCACATATGGGTCTCTACATCAATCAACCATAAGGCCACAACATGACCAATTCTAATATTCATAATATTCACACATGTATCAACATAACATGTCTTATAAAGGAGGAGGAAGGGGACATCAAGTAAGCACCCATATTCATATCCAAACTAGTCCACCACATTTGCATAATAAATGAGGTTGTTGGAAGCAAAGTTAAGTATTATGTCCATCCAAACACTATGTTTTCTTGTGCAGCTATGACGGGACCCACAAAGGTCTAACGTGTACCAAGGGAAATTGAATTGTGGTGGGGAGTACCATCACTTTAACGTTTCCAACATGCATATCCTTATTGTACAACAATTTTCTTGAATTGAAATAACATCATCACCCTCACATTGCCAATCAAGAAGGTCCTTATCGTACAATATCTTTCTCGTATAGGAAGAATATCACCACTCTCACTTTACCAACCAAATAAACATCTATTGTACATCAACTTTATCTTTTAGCTCAATATGTTGGTTCTAAGAGAGAACCAAGGTTCATAGAAGGTGTCCATGAGGAAGGAGGTATCTCCTAAGGTGTGTATGATAGTTTCCATCTCCTAGATAGATGCCATAGGAGTACATCATCCAGCATGTGGTGTATGCTAAGTAGTCTGCTAACCATTGGATATTGAAGCAATACAAGCTTGGAAATCTACTCTACAATTGAATGTTAATAGTTAGATACAAATTGAATAGTTCAGGTAAAACTTTAGCTAGTGGAGTCAATAAAAACAATCTTGTCATCAAATAAAATCTCAATCACTGTCTAGTTGTACACAATTGAATGGAAATACCATCTCCCAACAGATGCCCTTCAAGGAAATCATCCATCCTGTAGTGTATGCATATCACAATTGAAAGGAAAGATTTTGTTGACCATTGGATATGCAACCAATACAAGCTGGGAAATATACTCTACTGTCGAATGATATATTCAGATACAAACTCGATATGTGTATATTCCTGTTTAGGGAAATGTTTAGCTAAGGGATTCAAAAAAACCAATCTTGTAATCAAATCAAATATCAATCATTATCTAGTTATAAGTTTTTCAAGGTACAAGTCACTTCTCCAGATTGTTGAATATGATTTTCAATTGCTAGACACCCTACACTCTTCTTCATTGGTCCATGTTGAAGGATGGCTTAGGGAATATGTCATTGAATACACAATTACTACCACGAACATGTGGAAAAATGGGCATTCATTTTTATTACATTAAAAAGTAAGAAATATGCATAATGAAATGGAAAGAGTATCTCCCATACATATCCCATAGGAAAATTTATCCAACCTACAGTATATGTAGATCCTATGGTGGGCACTATATCCACAAGTGACCACGGTAAAGACATTGTTGGCTGTTGGATATGAAACCAACCCAAGCTAGACAATCTACTCTACTGCCAAGTGTTACAATCAGATACAAACTGAATTTTGTATAGCCATGTTCAGTTAAAATTTTAGCTAGTAGAGTTAACAAAAATAATCTTGTAATCAAATCCAATCTCAGTCATTGTCTACTTATAAGTTGTCAAATATAGAAATATCTTCTCCAGAAGTTGAATGTAATTTTGAGTTGAGAGGACCTAGGTTTAAATGCAAACCCTAGACTCTTCTTCATTTCTGCATGTTCTAGCATGGCTTGGGGAATATATAGAGATATCATTGAGTATTAAATCACTACCATGAAAAAGTAAGAAAATGGACATTCCTTTTGTTACTTAAAAGTTGCAAGGATTTTTCACAATTGAATGTAAAGTGTATCTCCCAAACAAATGCCATAGGAGGAAATCATCCAACCTGCAATGTATGCATAACATATAGTGGATGTTATCTCCACCAATGTAAAGACTTTGTTGATCGTTGGCTTTGGATATGAAGCCAATCCAAGCTCGACAAACGCTATAGTCTGATACAAATTTAACATGTAAAAATGTTAGCTACTAGAGTCAACAATACCAAGCTTGCAATTAAATCAAATCAAATATCAATAATTATCTAGAAGATGAATCTTGGAAATGGAGAATGATCTAGAAGATGAAGGATTCTTGCAAGTTTGAACTCAAAATCCACATGTTATGGACTAAAATTTTCAATCTTCACCCTATAACATGACTTGGGTTGTGAGAACAATCCTTGGTGTACTAAACACTACAACAAAACCCTGTGATTAGCATCTCTTTTAGCTTCCTTTTTAGCGTCCACCATCACTTTTAGTGTATTTTTCATCATTTTTTGGACAAAGTGGACACTTTTCCACAGGATTGCACTTTTAATAGCGTTATTTGCGTCCCTTTTTAAAAGTTGGCGCTATTTTGGATGCTAATTAGCATCCCAATTATCGTCCCAATGAGCGTCCCAGTTAGCGTCCCAATTAGTGTCCCAATTAACATCCCAATTAGAGTCCCAATTAGGGTCCCAAATAACCTCCCAATTAGCATCCCAATTAGCGTCCCTTTTTAAAAGTTGGTGCTATTTTGGATGATAATTAGCATCCCAATTAACATACCAATTAGTGTCCCAATAAGTTTCCCAATTAGCATCATAATTATCATCCCAATTAGCATCCCAATTAATGTCCCAATTAACGTCCAAGAAAGCATCCCATATAATGCCCATAATAGCCTCCAAAAAAACGTCCTGAATAACATAGCACCATATATTAATCCAAGTTTAGCGACAGGAATTGCGCCATGAATTTCGACATGAAAAACATCCAATATAGTGTCAAGAATAGATCCAATAATTGCTCCTAGAAAACATCCAACATAACGTTAGGTATAGAGCCAGATATAGCGCTTGGAATAATGCCATAAATTTTGAAAGAACCCAGATAGGAGTTACACTAGGTTTAGAGCTAGGAATTGTGTTCGGAAAACGTCTGACACAACGTCAAATATATCAATGCCAATGTCAATGATCATGATTCATGTGATAGTACTTTTGGATCTTGACTTATCATAGTGGCACCTAAATGATCATAATCATAGCACTTTTGGATCTTTATTAATCCTAATGAAGGGTAAATTACCTTAATGTCGCCTAAATTGCTCTAATGGCATTTGAGTGTCCCCAACAACATTTGATAGACCTTAATTGCACCTGATTGGCCCTAACAACATGATGATGATGCATTACGATAATTATGATGAAGCATATGGATATGATTTGATAAGTATAATACTATATCATCCATTCTTGTGAGGTAGTAGGGCTCCTTGCTCATTATTATCGCAACTATATTATCAATGACATTGATGATGACTATGACGATGAAAATGATGTTGATTTATTGTATGATGATGATGATGAAGATGTGGATGTCAATGATGATTATGCATGTGGTATCACTTTTGGATCCTATTAATTCTAATGGCACCTAAATGTCTGTAGCGACATCTAAATGACCCTATTATCATCGAAATGACTGTAATGACATATAAATGACCTTAACAATTACATGACATGAATCCTAATGGCAATCACTGATTAAGAACACTAATGGCATATGAGTGACCATAAAGACAATGATGCCGATGATTTTTTTGATGATGTACTTAATGCTGACGATGATGATGATAATGAGGGTGATGATCAAGATGATTTTGATGTACCATATGGAATTGATGATGATGATGATGATAATGTCGATTTCCACAATAATGATGCTTGTCATAATAATTCTTTATACTATAGGACTTGAGATATTGGATTTAATAACAAGTAATAGAGGTTGTGAGGTGTTGACCATAAAAATATTGTTATCCACTGGGTTTTACAATGACTGATACAACCACTAGGTTTAGTAGTTCCCCACACCCGACTCCTCCACCCCCCCTCCTCCACCCCCTTGCATAAAGGTAGCACAATACCACCTATCACGGTGCTACCAAAATTCCACCCTACAAGGTTGTTTTGGACAACCCCCCATCCATACCCTCATTTTTACCAAGAACATCCAAGGCACAAGAAGTGGATATCAATAGTAACACAAAATCTAACTTTCTTTGTACTCTTAAGGATGTTTTGTTCTTGGTTTAAAATTAAATGAAGAAACAAGCATTTAAATAATGCTCATAGTGTTACTTTGAAGAAGTGGATCAATTTTTTTTACATCTTTGGCCTTATAAGAAAACATATCTCAAGGAAAAAAGCAATTATTTGCTCAAGTTTTATGGCCCCTATCAAATCTTCCAGCATTACACTACACTATTGACCAAAGTTTGATTCCCATGGGATTTATTTTACATAGTAAAAGAGTGATTGAAAACATAGAGGTAAATTCCCAACTTATAATACTAGAATATGGGCATTCACATGGACACACACATTGCATATCTAAGCTTAAATCTATATACTCTTTGAGAGTGACTTTTACTTGGCACTTTAAGTTAATCACAAAGGAATTTAGAGATACGAGTTGAACTTATAAAACCAAGACACAATGACTTGTATAACTATATTACAAACCTAGGGTCACATGCATATTCTATTTAGGTCTACCATTTTTAATGTGTAGGCCCTACTTTTTGTCTAGAATATTCAAAGATGAACTAATAAGATTTTATCACTCACCCCACAGGGCCTACCTTTTGTCTACTATATTCATATATGAACTAATAAGCTTTTATCATTCACCCCCTTTAAGAAGGTAATAATAAAGCAAGTTTCTCAAGTCATTGATACCCTTACAAGTGTAATCGTGAATGGATAAACAATAACAATCAACAATTAATAGTAACAATCATAACCTCACACTTCATAACATAATAATATAATAAAAAGGCACTTGGTTCTTAATTGAGGTCTAATAAAAACCCTCGACATCATCATCATTGACATCATCGTCACCATCATCATCATCATCATCATCATCATCATCATCATCATCATCTTCATCATGATCATCATCGTCATCACCATCTTCATCAACATCATAATCATCATCATCATCATTTTCACCATTGTCATCATCATCGTCATTACCATCATCATCATCATCATCATCATCATCATCATCATCATCGTCATCATCATCATCGTCATCATCATCATTGCCGTCATCATCATCATCATCATCATCATCATCATCATCAGCGTCAGCATGACCCTCTTCCTCATCAAAATCTTCATCACCATCGTCATCATCATCATCACCATCACCATTGTCATCACCCTCATCATCATCACCATCATCACCATCATCATCATCACCATCATCACCATCATCATCATCAAATTGACACCAAATTAGCTATCATGACGATGTCCTAGCAAGCTATGGCTTATTTCAATATTACCTTATAGCTTTCCCCATTAACTAGTCTTTGAACTTATTAGTGTATTAATTCAAAAAACTAATGTTTTCCTCATTAGTGCTATAAACAACACATTCCTAAATGTACTTGGAAACTCATTCTTTCATTTTAATCCAATACACATACCTATATAGAGTAAGCTGCAGACCTGGTTCCAGGACCATCCTTAAACCAATTGTAGGCTTAGGTAATCAAACAAGGACCATCCTTAAGTTCATGAATATAGTAACATCCTTAATTTCATAAATGAGAGTTTCATAAAGTTTACAGAACACATGAGGTAGATGATGCAACTAAATTAAACCCATGGAAAAAGGACCATGCACACTAAGTTGGATACAACAATCCAAAACCCTAAAATTTTTAAGGAGGAAGAAAAAAATGTGAACCTTTGGGGAATAAGAGGTAACACCCCTCCAAACTTGTCAACTATATGATGATGACGATGATGATGATTGTCGTCGTCATCATCATCATTAACATCATCATTGTCATCATCTTCATCAACATCATTATAATCATCATCATTGTCATCATCATCGTGTCCATCATCATCACCATCACCATCATCACCATCATCATCATCATTAGCATCATCATCATCATCACCATCATCATCACCATCATTAGCATCATCATTAGCATCATTGTCATCATTAGCATCATTGTCATCATTAGCATTAGCATCATCATTATCATCATCGTCATCATCATTAGCATAATCGTCATCGTCATCACCATTAACCTGTGATCATCATCACCATCATCCTCAACATCATCATCATCCTAATCATCATCATCATAATTAGCATCATCATCACCATCTTCATCATATCATCGTCATCATCATTGACCTGTGATCATCATCACCATCATCCTCAACATCATCATAATCCTCATTGTCATCATCATTAGCATCATCATCATCATTGTCATCATCATCATCATCATTGACATCACGATCACCATCATCATCATCATCGTCATCATCATTGACATTATCATCATCATCATCATCATCATCATCATCATCATCATCATGTTCATCCTCATCATCATTAACATCATCATCGTCATCATCCTCACCATCATCCTCCTCCTCCTCCTCCTCCTCATCATCATCATGTCCATCATCATCACCATCATCCTCATCCTCATCATCATCCCCATCATCATCGTTTCCATCATCATCACCATCATCATCATCACCATAAACCTCATCATCATTAGGGGTTATAGGTCATATGTGTTATCACAATCATAGACTAGGGGTTATAGAGTTTCTATTAGTGGTACATTGGTTATGGGTCATAATTAGAGTTTCTATTCCCATTATGTAAAAATCCTTGAAATGCACTTCCATTCGCTACACCTCTTACATGGTAGTCCTTTCCATGTACAAATCCCTGAAATGATGATGATGACGATGTACAAATCATGACCATCATCATCATCATTATCATCATCATCATCGACATCATCATCATCATCGTCATCATCGCCATCATCATCGTCATCATCATATCATTGTGATCATCATCGTCATTGAATTGTGATCATCATCGCCATCATCCTCAACATCATCATCATCCTCATCATCATCATCATTAGCATCATCATCATCATCATCACCATCATGATCATCATCATAGACATCACCATTGCCATCATCATCATTAGCATCATCATCATCATCACCACCACCATCATCACCACCACCACCACCACCACCATCATCATCATCATTGACATCATCATCGTCATCGTCATCATCATCATTGTCATCATCATCGTGTCCATCATCATCACCATCATCATCATCATCATCACCATTATCCTCATAATGATCATCATCATCATCACCATCATCATCATCATCATTGACATCATTGTAATCATCATCATCATCACCACCACCACCACCACCACCACCATCATCATCATCATCCTCCTCCTCATCACCATCATCGACATCATTATCGGCATCATATCATCATCGTCATCATCATCATTGACCTATGATCATCATTGCCATCATCCTCAACATCATCATCATTCTCATCATCATAATCATTAGCATCATCATCATCCTCACCATCATGATCATCATCATCATTATCGACATCATCATCACCAATATTATCATTAGCATCATAATCTTCATCATCATCATCATCATCATCGCCATCATCATCATCATTGACATCATCATCATAATCATCCTCATCATCCTCATCATCATCATCGTGTCCATCATCATCTGCATCATCATCATCACCATCATCTTGTATGCAATATGAAGTGGAAGAAACTATTAAGTAGTCAAGCACAAATCACTCATTCAAACATCAACTACTCAATGAATTAAAACCAAGAGGATACAATCAATGGACAAAGGCATCTAGAGACATCCTAGGTGGATACCAATGAGGACATTGCTATAAGGATGTCTAACACAAGAAGTGAATGGAATGACACAAAGTCCAACTTGAGAAGAAATGAGACATACTACATCGTCAAAGATGTCAAGTCAACAAGAGTGACTTAATAAATAGGGATAGCCTAAGTGGTAAGGATGTGCTACACAAACATTTGTTACAAATTCTTTCCCTTTTTATTCTTCAATGTTATCTTTTCAATGAAATTTTTTATTAATGTGTTAAGGATAAGGAATTATATATGTAGTAATTTTTTGGTCAAATGGATGTTTATACAAGACTATATAAAGTGGATGCTATGTCCTTTTTGTTAAGCGAATACTATACAATACCATGATTAATATCAACCTATGCATTAAACAACAACAAAAAATATTTCCCATTTGTCCATTCCTCCATTGTGAGCCATGAAAATATTGGCCATTCCTCCATTCCTCCATCGTGAGCCCATTCCTCAAAACCTGCTGCCAATGGATTCCATCATTAGCCCATTCCTCCATTTGCCAACGATCCACAAAAATATTGCCTCTGTAAAATATTAACATGTCACCCAATTGTTATGAGGCATTTACACTATTGTGGCGTCAGGGGCAGGGGAAAATTAATGGTGTTATGGAAATTGTGGAAGAGGAGGAATGGGAGGGTATAATTCCTATTGAGGGTATAATTCTTATTGAGGACTGGGAGGGTATGCCATATAGTATTTTCCGTTTCCATCATGGTTTTACGACATGGCACCAGCTAAAAGACGAGGAGGCAAAACAACTGCCTGCAGACAATGGAGGCTTGGAGATCTTGTGCTCGCCAAGGTCAAGGGATTTTCGGCATGGCTCGCTAAGGTACGCTGGTCTATTTCTCATCCCCATTTGTTTTCCCTTATTTGATGTATGCGATGTATGTTGTTGCTGTTATTTATATGATTTTTGTTGGAAAATATTATGTTCACCGAACACTAGTGGAAAATGGGAGATTAGTGACCAGGAGACCAAAAAATTTGGTCACCACAGTTTTTTCAAGGGATAAATGACCAAAATTGATAAACTTAAGTGAGCTAACTAAAAAAGACCAAGATAAATGACCACTTTTGGTCACGAGATAAAAAACAACTAAAACAACCAAGATAAATGACCAAATTTGGTCACGGGATATCTAGACTAAAATTGACCACATAACAATTGGCATTTATTTGGGCATTTTTAGGTGTTACTTTGGAAATGAAAACAAATACAAAATTGACAATGAATTTTTACATTTTACTAAATTCTAATATTGCAGATGTCTCCATTCAACTGAAAGTTTATTCGTTTATGGGATGCTAAACGTATATCATAGGTCTCAAAATCTATTTAGCAACTTCAACATTTTGTTTTTCCTAAATTAAAACCCTCATTGAGCTCTCAAGCAAGGACACTTTTTATGGAATTTATGTGGAGTTGAGAGCACGACCATATGATAATAGCTTTTGGCCATTGTACCCTTGAAATGCTATAGGTACACACACAAACACCCGGATTTTTTTTCACAAGTGAAAACGCAGTTATTTGTTATTCATTAAGAATCAAAATAGCTATAAACATTCAAATATGGGTTGTCATCACATAAATACAAATATGTGTCCAAAAATAGTCAATGTGTTACCATAACGGTCTAAACAGTGATCAAATTTGAAGGGTTGGTCTTAATTTCAATTGGAAGGGGATTTATTCTCTGAGCCCTTCGGAGATGAAGAGCAATATAAATAAATGTAATTCAATTGACAAGTATAAATTAACTAAACCTTTTCACCAAATAAATGAAAAAAACAAATATTGTTCTTTCAAATTTTTACAATTTTAAGCAAATGAGCACCCCTGAATATCTACATGAAAAAATGATATCTTTTCAATGAAACTTATTTTGAACACATTAAGTTGTCATATGTGTATGATTAATTTTACAGTTCAGTAACATAAAAACTATTCTATTGTATTTTTTTGAGTTTGAGCACACTTCATTATACAAAAAAACTACTCAGACACTTCATTAATGGGGTATCCACGTGAAATCCAAGCTTGAGAGATGTAAGAATGACAAGGATTGGGCACCTAAGAAAAAATAATACTCAATTCAGAAAACATTAAAAAAATTCCTACATACCAAGCAATTTAACAAAGCTAGCATAACCTAGGTTGGGGTATCAAACTTTTTTGTTCAACACTTGTCCTAAAAGCATACATGTATGGGATAGAGGGGAAATGTAACAATGCCTAATTCAATTGAATCCTGCAACTCAGTGCATGTCTGATTCTCAACACTCTTCCTTTTAAAGTGAAAAAAAATACCAAAAGAAGTTTATTAATCGCTAGTTTTGAGAAAGTTCTAGGTGTGAGTAATTAAAGGCTTGGCCCTCTAAAATTTGTTGTGTTTTGTGCTAGTCCACGATTGAATGAATGGATAGTCACGGGTAGGATTTTAAGTTATTTAATGAAAACAATTAATGTGTATAACCTCTATGTCAAAACTGTTTTCCAAGCTAATGCAGGCCACTATCCTCTTTATTGTCTTACCAAAAGGCATGATAATGAGGAAGAAGACATAAAATTATGGACTTCACCTTAAAAGAATTCCTTGGAATCACATTGGTAAGGAGTGATAAGAAGATCACAACAATCCAACGTGTCAAATCACAATTGATAGTGTTAATTAAATACCTATATGGTAAGTTTAATATAAGACTTACTTATAGTTTTCTCTTACTCTTTTCGTCTTGACACATTTAATATTGTATGGTTGTCTTTGCGCCTTGACCCAATCCGTATTATAAGGTGAGGATGTGCATGCATAATAATCCTTAGTTATGACTATGAGATGAGGATTTAAAGAGAAGAGGATGTAAAGACAAGTAATTTTATATGTATTTTGGAAGCGCTGAGAACAAAGGTTGTGAGAAACCACAAGTGTTTGGAAGGATGGAGGGGGATTAAATCACAATCATGCCACCCATAAAATTGAATACTATTCTTGAGACAATAATTGTTTTTTTAATTTTATTAATCACCATTGTTTCTCCACATCATGTGCCCAATGACACCTATCTATAGCAATGCATAAATCAGCTTCTGCACAGTTTGTGATCCTAGCTACATGCCATTATTTGTATTTGCATGATATTCATGCAATAAATGAAGTCTTGTAGAGGAGGACTTACTCAAATCAGCCTTTTGAATTTCATTTTGACGAAAAAAAAGTGGACATTGGTAGTGAGGTTCACATAGGTAGTAGGCACATAGTTTTGAGCTTGTTTCGGGCCTAGTAGTAGACTAGTAGTTGTTCTTTTTTGTTATATCCATAGTTGTTGACACATTGCCACATTTTATATTGCAGCCCCAAGTGACTTGAGATTCAGAGTCACATCTCGATGGCTAGTGCCTCTAGTCATCAATGATTACTGGTCATCTTGCACAACTAAGCAGTCAATGAATGAGATGAGTGAGCAAGTGATTATAATTTATCATAATTCCAATATTTTGAATGATGAGTTGAAATTTAGAGCATAGGAATTTCAACATCTTGATAAATTTATATGGATGGGTAATTTCAATTGTTTCCCTTCTTTTGAAATGTCAATATAAATTATGCCCTTCATAATTGGAAGGGTAAAATTCAGATTTTAAATTTTTTTAAGAGCAATTTAAACTTTACACTTCTGGGAAGGGTGAGAACCCCTTGGAAATGGCAAGAAAGGTTCAATCTGGGTCTAAATAATCTGTCCCTAATCTGGTAAAATCATATGGTCAATTTACTATGGGCTCTCAATCTTCTCTCCAAAATAACATGTACGGATATTCAAATTGAACCTCTATTCCATAAGACTAGGATCCAAGATCATGACTACAACAATAATTTAAAATTTTAAAATATTTTCTTGAAAACTCCATAATATAATATGAACCATTCCATTTTCAATGTAATAAAATGACAAAAGAACTTTCCAACTTTGTTTAGGACACCAAAAATCTTAGCAATAGGCTTCATAATAAAATATTTTGTTTGGCTCGATGGGAGTCAAACACCAAGAGGGAAGGAAGAAGAGGAAGCATTTAGAGAACAAGGAAAAGTAAGAGACGCAAATGGCGACAAAAGGTGGATGCAATTTAATCAATTGATGTGTATGTGTGGCGAGGGGATTGAATGCGGGTTTGTCGATTTGCCGATCCATCTGAATTTACAAACCCATCAATCCATTTGGAATATGAATCTGGAATTGGAATTTGGGATTCTGAGTTGAGCATACAGTTTTAGTAATATTTGTTTCCAAGAAAGGAGGTGAATAGACTCAGGCGTTTGAATTTGGTCCGAAATCGAGGAAAAATAAGAAGAAGAATTTTTTTGGGTGTTAGTTCTTTTATGGGTGAGGAGAAGTTGGAAGCTCCTTTGGCTGTTGCTGCTGCAATGTGCACACATGGGAGCGGAGACAGGGAGATGTTGATTCCCGGTAGAGGTGACATTGAAGATCCTGCCAAGAGTTCCCCTAATTCTCCCAATGCTTACCAGTCCAGTCGTAAGGTTTTTCACTTTCCACTCCTTTACCCACATAGGATTTTTATTCTTTTGTTTTGTACATCCAATTTTACGATTTTGAACTAGTAAGGCTCAGGGAAAGGATCCTTATTAGGCACCCATTTTGAAAACTGTGTCTTGGAAGGTCCACATAGACTACATTAGAATTTTCAAACATCATAGAAAACCTACATATGATTCCATGAATTGGGGTACTACCCCTTAAAAATGAGTGTGGAGGGGACTAATGGTGAAAATCTCAATAGTTGACTCCACTACCCCCTTTAAAAGTAGTGTAGGATACTAAATGGTGAAAATCCAACCATTGACTTCTTCAAAATGGACAAGAGATGAGTGAATGGTGAAATTCCCAAAGACACTAGAAAAAATATAGGTTTTACCCACAGAAGCATTGTAACATCCCCGGTTTTGACCCCGATGCACTAGATATACATGATATGCAAATATTGTAATTAATCATGGTGTGGAGCTAAAGGCCAAGGCCCACCATCGATTCGGCTATGTCATGTTCGGATGGGAATTGTCACCGATAGTATATCGGGACTTGCGGTATACATATTAAGTTATGCCATCATGTAACTATGCATTTTAATTAAATAACCCAACCAGCTATGTTAACTGCAACTAAATTAAGAAGGGGCATGATTCCTAAGGATAAGGAGGGGAAATGATGAACCTTGAGTCATGGGGGAAAAGCCACGTGTCATCACCCTGTTTATTTTTTATCACCTTCCCTTGTCTTATCCAACCACCATTTTTAATGTTCTACTGAGTTGTTGAGGTAGTTATTGTTGGAAGTGGAGGGTGGTAGGACTATCAATCTTAGCCACATGCTCACTCAACCAGTCCTCTCTCCACCTTCATGTGGGTAAGGGAACCATCACCATGCCACTCTCTTGGCCGTTGGGGTTCACTCTCATGCAGGGATGTGTAGGGGGGTAGTTCATCTTCCTCACGCAGAGATGAGTTAAGTGTGGTGAAATTTCTTGTTGGGGGTTTTCCTGTCTCTCTCTTGCACTATTTACAAGTCTGTAGTTGTGTTCTTTCCTCTGGGATCACGCATAGAGTCAGCATTTTGCCTCCACCATTTCCGAACTATGAGAAATTGCTATGGGTTTCTCTTGTTGAATCGTGGGCTGTTGTTTTCCATATTTTTGTTGGCTGCAATTTCCTTTTGGGATTAGTTGCTGTAGGGTGCATGTTTTCCTTCTGCCCAGGCTGAGAGTCTGTTTACTCTTCCACTCTCGAGCTTAGTAACTTTGACGGTCATTTCATTGTTGAGCCAATGCCATGGTTTTCCCCATACTATTCATTTGCTGTGAGCTCTTCTACATTCTATTAGCTGTGTCCTCTCTCACATTTTGGGAGCGGTTGTGGGTTACTATTGAGTCATTTTGGCCACGATAGGGCCAAGAACGAATCAGGTTTTGTTTCCCCTGTCCAAGCGGTGAAGAGATTGTTTTACTGTATGAATGTAGAGGTTGGTATTCCGGACTGCATAGGAGTGGTGATGAAGGACTGATCTACTTGACAAACCTAGTGCATTTGGGAACCACACAGAAAAAACTAGTGGACTGGCTTTCTTCTCCACAATCCCTGAAGAGAACTAGAAGGGAGATCAAGGTCTAAGGGACTTCCTTGCAGAGAAAGGACCAATTTCCTTGTGGTGGGTGTGTGTGGGTGTCCTAGAAGTTAGACTAGATCTGGTGTGGGTGTCCTTAACTCTTCCATGAGTTCACCAGCTTAGCATTAGCCTTTCCCAACTCCTGGTTCGGCTGATAAACCCAACTGTGTTGGCTTGAATGAACTGTGTACTCTTGAGGGATTGTTATCCTTGGCTATGTGTAAGCCTTCTAGTTCCTTATTCCTTAGGAAATCATGCCTTGCTTGGGGGTGGAAGCGTTGCTAAGAGGCTAAAGAGCACGCGGGCCTATGGTTCGGAGGAATGTTGCAACGACGTAGCTGGTTGTGGGATAGTTCACACAAGATAAGTACTTTTGATTAATCTGATTTTCAATCATGTTACAGTTAATGAATTATGATGATGAACATGTTGGGTGCTGAAGTGTTTATGAATGAATGTTGTTGTTTTGCTTCCACTATGTATATGAACAATTATGCATTGTAGTATGTTTCATGTTTTTGGATTATCAAGCTTCAACATTGTATGTATGCATTTGATTATGGGGATAGATTCCTACATGCTGGTGTAAGATAGCATCCCCTTTCCCGATCGGATGGTCGAGGACATGAAAATTGGTATCAGAGCTATGGTTGTAGCATGTTCCTGAATGGGCCATGACAGATCAGTTAACAGAGATAGGTTTCCTACTGCCTAGAAGAAAACTGCATGACAAGAGAATTTTTGGAAAATTCTTCTAAGTATTGGGATCATTGGGTGATTGGAGGACTTAGTCTGAAGTCTTGTCGATGCATTGGATCATCTAGTCGGAAGACCACCCAATGGGGAACCCATGCCAAGGAAATCCATGAAAATTTTCCCAAGTGTTAAAAATCATCGGCGATCGGCGACACTATGATGAAGCGATTACCAAAACGTCGACAGAGGTTAGCAGATGATGCATCCGCTGTTGGGGTTACTTAAAGGACTATCCACCCTACGGTAGTTGATCCGACTGTCGATGGCACATAAGCTTCAAATTTTTCTAAGTGTTGACTTCGTCAGACATCGAAGCATGTTAGTGGTATTCATCACTGATGAATAGCAGAAGGGATCAAGGGATCGTAGATCTGCCGTTACAAATAGATAGAGGACTATCCTTCCGATGGATAGAGCCTATGACCGCTGACATAGTAAATAAAGTTCAAAATTTTTTGAAGTGACAAAAACATCAGTCATCGAAAGAAGATAGTGGTTTGTGCACCCGCCATTGCAGAAGCCTAGGGAACTAGTATTCCAATGAGAAGAGTTCCGACTACCGATGCCAATCGAGTTATGCCTCAGTTTGTCGATCGAAATTCATTCATAGGTTGGGATGCCGAACAGAAAAAGATTGAAGATGATAACCTACACTTGCGGCTACTGAATAAGCTATTTCGCCGATGAATAGGAGAAAATTGAGCTGATCAAAGCGGCGAAAAGGAATACTAAAGAGAAAAATTAAAAATTTTTCTAATTCCCCAAATCATCGGCCATCAGCAATAGTTAGCTAATGACATCGCCGATACTTAGAGGATGTGGTCACTGATGAGCTATGGCAAGTGAATTTTGTTTAGAATCCACCGTTGTGGAGATCGAAGAGACTAACCACCCAATGAAGAGTGCCTCCGAGTGTCGATGCCATGGCTTCTAAAGGCTTCGACCGCCAACAATGTTAGGAGTTGCAAAAGATTTAGTTTTATTGTGGACCACCATTACAGAAGGCTTGACGATTAACCGTTCGGTGCGTAGGGCACTTGGCCACTAACGCAACAAGTTAACCCATGCCATCGTCGATGAAATTCGGAACGATATATGATTAAGGACCGATATGGAGGAAGGGAATAGACCAACGAGTTGTTGATGAAGACATGGGATAATAAACCGATCGGAGGAAAACTTTGAAGAGTCAAAAAGCACCAAAAAATGGTTAATGATCAGATCGCCAATCGGAAGCTCAGATGGTTCACCCATGAAAATGGTAGGAAGATCATTTTTTGTCGTTGCGGCTGCTCAAAGGACTATGCACTTGATACACAGTTGAATTGCTCGTCGATACAGATTAGGATTCTAGTCATTTTTCCCACCGAAACAGCGAAAAGAAATCAGCAACAAACCACCAATGAACAGTCGATCTGCTCGCCAATGGAGATCGAAAGTGTAGTTGTTTTGACCCCCGTAGAATATGAAAAATAACTGGGAAGAGGTCTGATTGGGCCTAAAGAAATTTGGGGTTTTTGAAGGGATTTCTCAGTATTTTTTAAGACAGTTTCAGCTGGTTTTCAATAGTTTTCAGCAGACCGTCCGTGGTCATAGAGCTGAGCAGAAATAGAGAAAATTATGTGTTTTAGCATAATTGTTGTTTTATAAAAATTTCTAGAAGAAGAAGGTAAGTAGTTTTGATTTATATTAATGTTAGGCATATAACAGTTTGCTACTAACACATTTGTAGAACTATAGATAACTACGAAGAGAAGTACTATAGGAAGAACAGTGTGGAAAAGCAAGAGGTGGTTCATTCATGACAACCCATGATAGATAGGATGCTCAGGATTCTTACGAGTGTGAAAGAGATGCCATGGGAGAAAATGTCTGTAATGGAAATGATGACATAGAATCTAATGGAAGGAGATTCCAAGAGACACCATCAGATGTCGTAGCCACCATGAGAAACTTGATTAAAGCCCAGGAAGAGAAACATAATTGAATGCTGCGATGTTGCAGAGTTTAATAGATTTGCAAAGAAAGATAGACTCTGGACGAGGTATAGCAAGGCCAGAAGGTAGTAAGAGAAACACTAGGAGAAGGAGAAGGAATTCCAGTGGAAATACAAGCTCATCTTCTTATAAAAGGAAAAGAAGAAGGCATCATAGGGATTGCTCTTGAGATGAATTTAAGAAGGCTAAACCTCCTACATTTAATTGTGATATAAATACTGGACAAGAGGCTGAAGCTTGGATTCTTGGGATAAAGAAGTACTTTCATGTGCAAGACTATTCAGGGAACATGAACGCCAGAGTTGCCATATTCAATCTGAATGGATGAGCATCCATTTGGTGGGAACACTTCAAGCAAGTAAAAAGGATTAGTGAAAGGAAATTGAAATGGAAATAGTTCAAGAAGTATTTCAGGCAGAAATACCTTTCTGAGAGGTATTATGATGACAAGATCAAGGACTTCCATGAGCTGAGATTGGGGCAATAGACCATGGATGAATATGCAAATAAGTTTTTGGAATTGTTGAGTTATGACTGGTACATCAGAGATGAGAAAGTGAAGATCCAACATTTTCTAAGTGGGTTGCCTCAAACTTACAAAGATAGAATTGAGTTCTATGAAACAAGAACTCTTGAAGAAGCAATAAGGAAGGCTAAGTATTGCTATGAGCAAAGCAAGGGTAAACCTGATTACCATAATGCATGGAAAGACACGAAGAATAAAAAGTTTGACCAAAGAAAGAAAGGTTTCAAACCTTCTAGATTCAGGAATCAACAAAAGCAGCCATCCCAAGCTGCGAGTAATCCAGTTGGAGTGACAGGAGGAAAGCCTAAAGAGCCACATCTGAATAAAGGTCCACTCAAATGTTGGAAATGTGAAGGACCTCACTTGCGTAGATATTGTCCACTTGAGAATGAAAGTGAAAGGCCAACTTATAACATTCAAGGAGCAAAAACAATGGGTCAAGTAGCCAGAGTAGTCACTAGAATTTATGCAGCATAGGAGGACCGCCAGGCAGATCTCTAGTCAACTGTGGTTGAAGTTGCAGGTAAGATTGTTGAACAATATGTTTCTATTTTAATTGACCCTGGTTCTACTCACATTTACATCACTCCTATGGTAGTGGATATTTGTGCTTTTAAGAAGGAAAAGCATAGAACATCTTGGTTAGTCCAACTAGCCACTGGGACCAAGAGAAAAGTCAGTGAATTGGTAGAGAAGTGTCCATTGGTTATGAATGGACTGAACACTTGTGTAGATCTGAATGTTCTACCACTTGGTTCCTATGATTTTCTCATTGGAATGGATTGGTTAGAAGCTCACCAAGTGAAGCTTGACTATTATAACAAGACTTTTGAATGCACAGATGAAGAAGGAAACCTGGTAATTGTGAAAGGTATTCCAAAGGTAATTTTAGTAAGACAGGTTTCAGCAATGCAATTGAATAAGTTCTATAGGAAAGGTTGCCAGTTGTATGCACCTCATGTTTTGGAACCAACAGGAGATGAAACTCCTAGGTTGGAGGACTATCAGGTGTTACAGGAATTCAAGTATGTGTTTCCTAATGAGATTTCAGGGCTTCCTCCAAAGAGGGACATTAATTTCACCATTGAACTTGTGCCAAGAGCAGCACCAATGTCTAAAACACCCTACAGAATGAGTACACCGTAGATGCTAGAGTTGAAGATGCAGCTGCAAGAGTTGTTGGAAAAGAAGTATATCCGACCGAGTGTGTCTCCTTGGGGAGCACCGGTTATGTTTGTGAAGAAGAAATATGGTACACTCAGGTTATGTATTGATTACATATAGTTGAACAAGGTTACTATGAAGAATAAATACACTTTTCCTAGGATTGATGACCCCTTCAATCAAATGAGAGGAGCAAAGGTATTTGCCAAGATTGACTTGAGGTCTGGTGACCATCAGTTGAGAATCAAGGATGAAGAAATTCATAAGACAACATTCAAGACACGGTATGGACATTATGAGTTTGTGGTGGTACCATTTGGTCTCACAAATGCACCAACTAGATTTATGTGCCTTATGAATAGTGTCTTCAGTAGGTATTTGGACAAGTTTGATCTTTTTTTCTTTGATGACATTCTTGTGTATTATAAGAATGAGGAAGAGCATGAAGAGCATTTGAGACTGACATTGCAAGTGCTCAGGGAACATCAGCTGTATGCCAAGCTGAGCAAGTGTGACTTCTATAGGGATAGAATTCAGTACTTGGGTCACATTATCTCAGAAGGGGGTATATCAGTAGACCCTAAAAAGATTGAATCCATTATGAATTGGCCTACTCCAAGAAATGTGACGGATGTAAGATCTTTTATGGGACTTGCAGGATACTACAAGAGATTCATTGAGGGATTTTCCAAGGTTGCATATGCCATCACTTCTTTGCAAAAGAAGGGGACAAAGTTCGAATGGACTTCTAAGTGTGAAGAAAGATTCCAGCGGTTGAAGAATCTTCTCACCAGTGCACCATTATTGAAAGATGCAGATCTAGAGAGAGATTTTGTGGTATGTATCGATGCATGCGGACAAGGGCTTGTAGGAGTCCTTATGCAGGGCAACCACGTGATATGTTATGAGTCAAGAAAGTTGAAGGAGCATGAGAAGAACTATGCCACTCACGATCTAGAGCTTGCAGCCATAGTACATGCCCTCAAGATGTGGAGGCATTACTTGATGGGTAAAATATTTGAGCTCGGAACAGACCATTGTGGTCTGAAGTATTTGTTTGATCAACCTACTCTAAATGCTAGGAAAGCAAGATGGCTGGAATTTTTATGTGAGTTTGATTTCAAAATAAAGCACATAAAAGGAAAGGAGAACAAGGTAGCTGATGCACTCAGCCAGAAGGTACAGGAAATGCATGTGGCATCTCTTAGTATTCTCCAATTAAATTTGAGGAAGCAGGTTGTTAATCATGTTGCTAGAGATGAATTGTACGAGCAAGTAAAAGACAAATTGCAGTAGCCGAATCTTGAGAAGAAATATGAGGGATATAAATTGGAAGAAGATGGACTACTTACTTATAAAGGCAGAATTTATATTCCGAATGTAGCTGATTTGAGGAGAGTTGTTATGGATGAAATCCATCAAGCTCCGTATTCTGGTCACCTAGGATATCGGAAGACAATTGCTATAGCTAGAAAGCAATACTTTTGGCCAGGTAAAGGTTGAGCATCAACATCCAGTAGGTTTGTTGCAGCCTTTTCCAGTCTCGGAATGGAAATGGGAAATTATTTCCATGGATTTTATTACAGGATTACCGATGACTTGGAGACAACATGATTCCATCATGGTTGTGGTAGAGAAGTTGGAAAGGGTAGCGCATTTTATACAGGTAAAGTCCATCCATAAGACTGATGATATTGCAAAGATATTCATGAAGGATATTTTCAAATTGCATGTCTTGTCGAAGGCGATAGTCTCTAATAGAGATGTCAAGTTCACTTCCAATTTTTGGAAGGGGTTGTTTGCAGATTTGGGTACAAAGTTGAACTTCATCACTGCATACCATCCTCAGACAGATGGGTAGATAGAGAGAGTCAACCAGGTGCTTGAAGATATGCTTCGCATGTATGTGATGGAAAAACAAACCAAGTGGGAAGACTAATTACACTTGGTTGAGTTTGGTTATAACAATGGGCAACAGGCACCCTTGGGGATGAGTCCGTATGAAGATTTGTACGGAAGAAGGTGTAGGAAACTAGTGACTTGGGATAATCTAGTGAACAGGATTGTGCTTGGACCTGAATTTCTCAAGGAAATGGAACAAGAGGTTGTAAAGATCAGGAAAACTTTAAAAGCAGCACAGGACAGATAGAAAAGCTATGTAGATAAGCATAGGAAGGACAGAGAGTTCAGTGTTGGGGATCATGTGTACCTCAGAGTGAGGGCAAAGAAGAGTTCCTTGAAGATTGGAAGTTGTGCCAAGTCACCAAGATACTGTGGGCCGTTTGAAGTGCTTGAAAGAATAGGTCCTGTTGCATATAAACTTACATTGCCTACTAGTACTAGAGCTCATAATGTTTTTCATGCTTCTTTGCTTAAGAAATATGTACATGACCCTAACCACGTAATAAATTGGGATGTGATTTAGGTGGAACCCAAGGGAGAGTTCCGAATCGAGCCAATGTGTTTCCTCAAAAGGAAGGTCACAATGCTCCGGAACCGAGCCATTAGGTAGGCAAAGGTGAAATGGGAGCACTACAAACCTGAAGAGGATATGTGGGAGCTGGAGGATGCCATGCGATTGACACATCCATTTTTGTTCAATCCTACGGAACACTGAGGAGGTACCAGTGTGACATTTGGTTTAAATTTTGTTAGCACTAAGGACAATGCTATTGAAGGGGGAGGGGAATGTAACATCCCCAGTTTTGAACCCGATGCACTAAATATACATGATATGTAAATATTGTAATTAACCATGGTGTGGGGCTAAAGGACAAGGCCCACCATCGTTTCGGCTATGTCATGTTCGGATGGGAATTGTCACCGACACTATATCGGGACTAGCGGCATACATATTAAGCTATGGCATCATGTAACTATGCATTTTAATTAATTAACCCAACTAGCTATGTTCACTGCAACTAAATTGAGAAGGGGCATGATTCATAAGGATAAGGAGGGGAAATGATGAACCTTGAGTCATTGGGGAAAAGCTACGTTTCATCACCCTGTTTATTTTTTATCACCTTCCACTGTCTCATCCAACCACCATTTTTAATGTTCTGCTGAGTTGTTGAGGTAGTTATTGCTAGAAGTGGAGGGTGGCAGGACTGTCAGTCTTTGCCACACGCTCACTCAACTAGTCCTCTCTCCACCTTCATGTGGGTAAGGGAACCATCACCACACCACTCTCTTGGCCATTGGGTTTCACTCTCATGCAGGGACGCGCAGGGGGGCGGTTCATCTTCCTCACATAGAGATGAGTTAAGTGTGGTGCAATTTCTTGTTGGGGGTTTTCCTGTCTCTCTCTTGCACCATTTACAAGTCTGTAGTTGTTTTCTTTCCTTCGAGATCATGCATAGAGTCAGCGTTTTGTCTCCACCATTGCCAGAATGTGAGAAATTGTTGTGGGTTTCTTTTGTTTATTCATGGGTTGTTGTTTTCCATATTTTTATTGGCTGTGATTTCCTTTTGGGATTAGCTGCTGTAGGGTTCATGTTTTCCTTCTGCCCAGGTTGAGAGTATATTTACTCTTCCACTCTTGGGTGGAGTAACTTTGATGATCATTTCATTGTTGATCTGAGGCCGTGGTTTTACCCACGCTGTTTGTTTGCTGTGAGCTCCCCTACATTCTGTTGGCTCTGTCCTCTCTCACATTTTGGGAGCGGCTATAGGTTACTGTGTAGTTGTTTTGGCCATGATAGGGCTAAGAATGACTCAGGTTTTGTTTCCCTGTCCAAGCGGTGTTATGGAGAGAAATTCCTATGGATTGGGGTACCACAATAAACAGCTTGACTCCAGAAATCAATCCTTTCCAATATGCAATAGAAATTAAATGTCTAACACTAAAGGATCAGACCTCGTACCTTATTACAGACAGTTGAAGTAGATCCCCGTTGAGCTTTCCAACTTCAGCTTGAATTGATAGATTACTTCCTCAACAACAAGTAAACAATACAAGCATTATATAAATCATGGTGTCAGATCTATTCTAGCATATATAATCAATAATGTACAAGCATTTGACATAATCCCATGGATAAAATATTCATTCAAACACACATTATTGGATAGGAAAATATATTTCTATTAATATAAATCATAGATTACAAGATACAACCTTTGATGACACGTTTACGAACCGAAGAAACTGAATCCCGCACTTCGGCCTCCACCACCTCAATCTTCCATCTCTCGATAGCAAGCTCACAAGCAAAAGGCAAGCTTGGGAAGAACACACTAATGCTCCAAGGGACAAAGGGATGTAGACTCAAGCATAAGTTCTGAAAACAATGGACTAAAGTTTCTTTGCTCTCAATTCTCTCTTCCCTTTCCTTCAATGTACTAAGGGGTTCCTTATATAGCTTTTGAAAGGTGTAATGAAAGGTCGAATCCAAGCAATCTCAAGGCATAGGGAAGGCCAGGAGTCAAATGAGTCAGATCCATGTCAAGGAAAACTCCAAAAGGATTTGGATTTTGTACACATTTCGATGTACGTGGTTTTAGTGGTCAAACCCATGTATATACGCGCTTATAGGTTTAAAAGTCACGTGTATCACTTTTCACATGTTTTTAGGGATGATCAAGGAAACATCAAAGGACAAAAAATGGTCCATGGGGTCTAAGGAGTCTACAGTGGGACAGGGGAAGGCCATACAAAGTGTGATTCACTTGGAGTGGTGAAATCAGCTATAACAGATGCCCCCTAATGTGTGAGGTCAGAGGCGTCATATGATGGCCGAAATACATTATAAGTCCATCCCAGAAATGGAGTGATTAAGGATCCCAAATGGAAGACCAGCTACCCAATCAGCATAGTACACTAATACAAATCTGCATATAACTACAAATACATATAGCAGTCCTGGATACATAAGAGTACAATGGCCATGAATAGGCATGATACATGATATAACATATGTGGTCATCAGCATGTACAATATACATAGATCAGAATCTCCATGATGAAGATATACAAAGGACCATGATCTCCATAATGGCTGAAGATATAACAGATCAATATCTCCATAGTGGCTGGAAATATCTGACATACATTGGAATCAAGTCACAAGAGTTGAAATCTCATGAACACTAGCACGATCAAGGAGGTAGCATATAAGAGATGCCACCAATCTGGAAAGTCTTCTACACAAACCGCTATGAGTACATGTCCTACTATGCGGATAGAGGTTTCGAGGTCGAACATAGTAGTCCATCATCTGATTACCGGTCATTAATATATACCATTAACAGACGCAAGATCACCCACTGATAATGAAAATGGGAATGAAGGTACTAGAGTGCAAACTAAAAAGTGTGAATAAATGTGTTGAGGTCGAACACTTGAGAGGATCCATCGATCAGGGGACATTGATGTATTCCCAAAAACCTGTCGATGGTGAGAGAACCTGCCACTGATGACTGCAAGTCTCAAGGCACTCAAAATGACTCTAGATTCCAATCCCAGAATAAATGATCTGAATTCAATGGGATGAAATCTGCTAGAATGATGGAATTAAGGCATCCCCCATCATCCAACACGAGGTACTTAGCAAAGCTGTATAATGTGGAAGGACGCGATCATAAGGTGCATGAACCAGTAACTGTACCGGGAATGGCCAACATGCAAAGTCAAGATAAATGAAGAATTCTCGACTCAGGCTTCAACTTCCTTCGAGCAAGAGCATAACGGCGTATGGTGACTAAATGAAGGCAAAATAGACTCGATATACAAATTGGGACATCTCTGCGACATAGGACGCATCCAGAGAGGCTCCATAGGGACTGGAAGCTTAACCAGTTGGTGGAGATAAACTCAGATAAATGAGTACAACTCCTAAAGTCAAACTATAACCCAACCAATGGATGTGATATACAGTGCTCTGTTCGAAGGAGACATGAATCGACAGCTGCCACATCTAACATCTTTCCTTGTCCGGATTTTTGGTTTTTTAAATTTTTTTTGGAGTTTTTCAGTTATTTGAAAAGCTTGAAAAAAGATTAAAATATCTTTATAGTTACATACTAGTAGGAGACGAGTGTCATAAGGGCAAACAAACTAGTTCCAAGCAGTGGAACATACCTATGCTCAATGCAGGGATACATGTGTAGGATATCGACACTCGGGGGAAAATCCCCTTTCGGTTAAAAGGGAATCAAGCTGCGAAGGATATAAAAAATGGCTCTGCATGGCTAGACATGAGACAAGCTCGGGCTATATGGCTGAAACACAATGTCAGGGAAGTTGGCATAAAGCTCAATAAGGTAGGCAAAGCTGATGATAATGCAGTCACAACTTGACACGAGGGAGTCCTGAGGGAAATATGAGTCCTGAGGGAAATAGGCCAGCAAAAGATCAAGAGGAGTATGAGGCTCTTGCAAAATGTCATGGCAGTACTATACAATGGACTCCCACACCCTAAAGGAGAAAAGGTCAGCATGGGCACCAAATGCAAATAAGGTGCTAACTAGGGTACCCATGTAAGGTGAAGCTCTACCATTCATATCATGCCACTTCTAAAGCAGCAGGAAGGTTCCATGACATAATAGAGTGGGTTCGTACCTAAGGTCATGATGAGATGGTCATAAGGTTATGCAAAATGAAAATGGTGGTGAAACCTAACCTATATGCCAGTTTAGACATGATACCTGAAATCAACATGAATGGGTCAATCCAACGGCTGAAACGACACTGAAAAAGGTCCTCTACATCATGAATTATGTCAAAAACGGTCCAAAATGGTTAGAAAATATCGAAACTATAGGAAATGGGGCAAAACTTTTCAAATATTTGAAAATTTTCTATAAATAGTAAACAATTCAAAATATTATAAATCATTTGAAACTTATACCCATTTGAGCTCTGATTTTCAACAGTGAATTCCAAAAGATCTAGCCGACGGAATCCACTAGCGTTTCTTCCAAGTATTTACTCATGCTCTTCTCTTTCATTTTGGTACAATTTTTATGAATTTCCATGGTCGATTAAGCTTTCTAGTCCAACCCAAAATGTGCACTGTGGCCCACATGGAAATCAAGGTTTTTTCCATGTATAGGGCTGGACATATGCGGAAAATGCCCTCAAACCTGCATACATACACGACTGTTTTGAAAATAGTCATGTATGAGGCCGCACATATGATTTTTTCAATAAACTAATGGTCAAATTTGCAATTTATTATGCAGGATGGTCCTAGAGTGGAGAGAGCATGAACATGGTGAATTAGAGGAAGCAGTTAGGGCCGATTTAATGGCTGAACAATCTCTACATGCATGCGAACTCTACAAGTTTTGGTGTCTTGGTGGTTTGAGGGCCAAACCAAGACTATTACAGATGTTGGTGGATTAATGGGATCCAGACTCGGAGTCGTTCCATATAGATGGGATGTCCCTCACCATAGAGGTGGAGGACATATACTTTATTACTGGGCTTTCTAGATGTGTAGAAATTCAGGCCTGCAGTAGATTAATTTCACTCACATCAATTAACAATTGATCATGCAAAATTATCAACAATGGAGACTGAATATGGAGCTGTAA
>LPNX011235412.1:90291-137230 GCA_001517045.1 Pseudotsuga menziesii
GAGGAGAAGTGGTGAACCTTTAGTCTCGTGGTGGGCTAGGAGGTGGCCTGACTATTGACGAGTACATTGCGGTGTACTGCTATCCAGATACAGAGAAGGCGGGGATTCAGGTCCCTACCAACTCTATACAGGTGATGGGCCTAAAGGTCATACTATTGACATTGGGAAGGATAGTAGGCTTGGACTCACTCCACCAGGCCTCGTGGCCTCTGATGTTCTATGTAGTGGAGTGCATGAGAGCCATGATCTATGACTGGACCACTACACTACTGAGCAAAATGAAACATCAGCTCAGTGAGTGTAAGGCACAAAGAGTGCGGAACTTCGGGTTCAACAGTATTTTGAGCATGTTTTTCTTCGAGCGTGTTCCAGGATTGAGCCCCAGAGTGGACGTTCCTCTTCACGGGGTTCGCGATCCAGCCCAACGGCGTTGGGAAGATCCTATGCGCAGACTGGGGGGTGGTAGGGTGGCCAACCCATATCCATCTAAGTTATTTTCATGGTGTCAACTACAGATAGTTGCCATTGATGACTACCCCTACACAAGGATAGATTTCCAAGGGGACCTAGACATGCCATTACCACCAGGATCGACATATGGCAATATAGGTAACGAATCTCGACCCTTTCTTTTTAAATTTTGAGCTATTTAAGTTTTCTTGTATTTTCTTGATTATATGGAATAAAAAAAGACATATTTTTGGGTGATAATACATAGTGACATCTACCATTTATGTGCATATTTGGGACCATAGCGGCCAGAGGGCTTCCCTCATCATAGACGGAGGGGAAGAGGAGATGACATCATGGGTGTGGATGTGGAGCGGATGCTCCAGAGCATTTATAGCAATTTTGTGAGATTGACACATAGAGTTCCCATGGCGCAAGTCGAGGACTTACCTAAGGTTATGCAACGGCATGTGGTGGGTGTACCATGTGCATGGGTGCGTTTATTTCGATGGATAGCTAGATCCGTAGTGACCTTCCATGATCACAACCCTCCTCCTCCTCTTCCATAGGATTAGACACCTGGGAGTGTATACATTTTGTACTACCGTGTATTATATGATGGTGGCTCGAAATCCCCAATTTTGTATCATGACACTATGTATTATAACATTTTGGATGTATATATAAAATTTTTTATGGTGATTGATCTATTTATTTACATGTGTAAAAATTGTGTTTGTGATTAATTTATTGTGAATGAAACAAATGCCAATCTAACACGTAGTTACTTGATTATTATTTCTTGGAATATGTATATATGTTATATTGTCAAATTACTGTTCTAAAAATCTAACACTTAAGAATCTTCTCAATAACTTCAGATATCTAACATGGTACAAACCATTGAGCTATGACACTACTAACTCCAAATCAAGACGTACCTCAAGAGATAGAATGCCATGTAAAATGGCATCCCATAGAAGCTTGATAACGGCGTTGTATTCAGCAACATTGTTGGAATATGGCCATATACATACGCCTCCTAAAGATAGTACCTAACCCATAGTAGTATAAATCACCCAAGCAGCAGAGGCTAAGTGTTGAGTGTGACGGCTTGCACCATCTGCGAATCCTATGTAAGTGGAAGATTCCATTGACATCTACCAAAAGAAATGGAAGCTAATCACAAACCCGATCACGATAATAAAAGTACCTAACTATGAAAAGTTGTATAATAATATACAATAAGTAGCCTTGGTTGAATATTATGCATAGTATTTTTTGAGATAGAGCCCATTTCTAGGCTCCTCCAAGGCTGTTCCTTCGTAATCCACCAACTCATACGCACCCTTCTCTAACACACGCTTGACCATGTAAGGACCATGCCACATAGGATTAAATTGAGCGTCGTGAGGAAAGGGAGCCTAGGATGATGAGGTCAATGGACCGCTCCCTGATTCATATAAGGCTAATTACCACCATGGCCTTGGCCATAGTGTCCTCCTCCCATATGACCTGTATAGGGTGGCGTGGAAGCACCATAGTGCGGTGGACCTTGACTAGTAGGAGCTATAAAGCCGTAATTAGGAGAGTAAGCAAGTTGTTGATACCCACCCCCATAAGGTGAAGAACCCTGTCCATACTACGTCCCATAATAGGGTCCATAAGTCATCGCATGCGATACCCCATGAGACACTCCGTAGGTAGGAAGATACGCTCCGGAAGTAGGGATATACATACCAGAAGTAGGGATATACACCTCGGAAGTAATAACATGACCTCTAGAAGTATGAACATACCCTCCCGAAGCAACGGGCAATATGTAAACCTGAGACACAATCAGTCTAGTAACTGCAGTACGAACCTGACTCGTAGCCATGTGTCCGCTCGAAGGACCACGCGAATAAGGTGGAGGATGTACATTTGAAGTAATAGGGACCAAGGATGAAGGAATATGAGTAATAATGTACATGCTACTGCCTATCGTCACTCATCTCAGATCTGGTATCCTAATCGGATCGCTAACCCTAGACCTAGGAGGGTTATGTGATGTAACTTCCACCACTAGGATGGAAGGTACAATGTGACTAGTGCTCCCAAACCTCTCCGCATGGTGAGGAATGAGATTTCCCCCAGGCATAGTGTTAGGATCGAAGTCGGATTTGACATGAAATGCCAAATCATGTGTAGGGAAACCAGACATAGCATAACTACTGTAGCTAGTGTTGGTGGGTTCAAAATGAGTCTCGGTGTCCTCCTACATTCCATACCGGTAACGCGTCAATGGGGAATCACCCATAGAGTGAGTAGGTCCATTGTGCATGGTTCCTATCTCAGAAATCATAGGACCTAACTCCACCAAGTCAGGTGAAGGATCGTAAGAAGGACTAAACTCCCCATCGTCTACACGGATGGGAGAAGGTGGTTCAGGAATACCTTCTAAATGGTCTCCCATGGTGTGTGAATCAATGTACGACATAGTCCGCCTGGAATGTCTAGGTCGCTCTCCCAAAGGAGGAGGAGAAGTAGAAGGTGGAAGTCCTACTAAACGATGAGAACGACGAGGAGCCACACTTGAATCCAAAATGACTCAAAAAATAGAAAAGACTCTCTATTTATGTAAACCCTAGGCCAACTATCATGCACAGAGCAATCACTAATAAAATCTAAAGCCAAATGCAGGCAAACAAGGGCTGGATAAATGAGCTCCTGAATGAAGTAGGTATGTCTCGCCTAGGAGAGGCTTGAGACTCCCATACACAACAAGTGGAGGTACATAACCAATTATTGTGGCCCTCAGCTTCAACGCGTAAAGCGACTGTGCTGTCCGACCCCAACCTGGCTGGGACACTTGCAGAATAACCCTTGCAAAGTACCCCCTCGATATCCTAGGTAAGGCCACTAAGGTCACCTCAATATAATCAATGCTCAAGTGGACAGTCGTAGGCGGGATTGACCGTCTGGGCAGGGTAGCAAAGCCCGAAACTCTCAAAGAGCCCCCAGATACTAATACAACCCTGGAAATATCTCAAGTGCTACTCATTTATGACTAGGGGTCATCCCAATCAATAACCGCTCACACTGCCTCGTGCTTAACTCCCTTTTGAGAGGAGGATCCTGAGAAACACTGGTTCTAACAAGGATTTCACACACTCACCTGGAAAGACACATACATGTTGTTGTTTAGTGATCTTGGAGAATTAACTTACAATGAACTATTCCAAGATCCTAAAACCTAAGCTTGTTGGTGCACCCTAGAAAAGAAAAGAGTGTAATTCATTTTAATTTAGCGTTGATTTTAATTGGCTTTATTACTCAAAATAAGGATATGGTCGTGCAACTAATGGTGTTATGATGCAACATGAAGTAAAATGCACACCTAACAATCAATGCAAATGCATTGTGTCCATGAAAACAGGGTATGCTACTACGTGAAATGCATAATTTTTTTTCAAATGATGAATGCAAACTTTTTCTATATGAAGTCCTAACTAGTACTCCAAAGAAAACCTAGTGCAAGTACAATGCAAAGATGCAAAATGCAATGCATGATGAAAAGCAAATGTTTCTAGATTTTTTGAAATAAAATGAGAAGCAAAAAGAAAAAGAATGATTCTACGACCTCTAGACTCTGCAAGCACACACAAACAACACTCAAGCAAAGCACTAAGGTAAAAGGACTATAATGCACTAATCTTAAACAAAAAATAAAAAATGCCATGACAAGAACCTTCTTAAAAAAAATTTAGCCTAAAAAAAACGTTTCTGGTCAGAAAAAGAGGTCTAAACAGACTCAGGTAGTGCCAAAACAGATTCAACAAATATCAAAATTCACCCAGCAACCAATTAACTCCCACAAAAAGGCAAAAGAAAGGGCATATGCGACTGTTCGTAGTAAGCCCGCGTGTATACGCGAAAATCACAGAGAAACCCGCGTGTATACGCGACTGTGAGTTAAAAACTCGCGTACAGGAAGAAAGGTGCATAAAATCAAGGAAAACAAACAAGCTGAGACAAAATTCACACCAATCAGACACTACCAGGCATACATGCCCCCAGACCCGACACAGAAACAAGAGAGAAAGAGCAATTCAAATTCATTGAATGACGATAACACAACCCCCAAAGAACAACTACTAGGAACTCCCCAGCAGAGTCGCCAATTCTATTATGGAGAGAAATTCCTATGGCTTGGGATACCACAACAGACAGCTTGACTCCAGAAATCAATCATTTCCAATATGCAATAGAAATTAAATGTCTAACACTAAAGGATCAGACCTCGTACCTTATTCCGGACGGTTGAAGTAGATCCCCGTTGAGCTTTCCAGATTCAGCTTGAATTGATAGATTACTTCCTCAACAACAAGTAAACAATACAAGAATTCTATATATCATGGTGTTAGATCTATTCTAGCATATAAAATCAATAATGTACAAGCATTTGACATAATCCCATGGATAAAATATTCATTCAAACACACATTATTAGATAGGAAAAGATATTTCTATTAATATAAATCAGAGATTACAAGATACAACCTCTGACGGCATGTTTGTGAACCAAATAAAATGAATCCCCCACTTGGGCCTCCACCACCTCAATCCTCCATCTCTCGATAGCAAGCTCACAAGCAAAAGGCAAGCTTGGGAAGAACACACTAGTGCTCCAAGGGACAAAGGGATGCAGACTCAAGCATAAGTTTCAGCAATAATGGACTATAGTTTCTTTGCTCTCAATTCTCTCTTCCCTTTCCTTCAATGTGCCAAGGGGTTCCTTATATAGCTTTTCAAAGGGGTAATGAAAGGTCGAATCCGAGTGATCTCAAGGCATAGGGAAGGCCAGGAGTCAAATGAGTCGGATCCATGTCAAGGAAAACTCCAAAAGGATTTGGATTTTGTACACATCCCGATGTACACGGTTTTAGTGGTCAAACCCGCATATATACATTCTTATAGGTTTAAAAGTCGCGTGTATCATTTTTCACATGTTTTTAGGGATGATCAAGGAAACATAAAAGGACAAAAAATGGTCCATGGGGTCTAAGGAGTCTGCAGCGGGACAGGGGAAGGCCATACAAAATGTGATTCACCTGGAGTGGTGAAATCAGTTATTGCTAGAAGTTGAGGGTGGCAGGACTGTCAGTATTTTCCACACGCTCACTCAAGCAGTCCTCTCTCCATGTTCATGTGGGTAAGGAAACCATCACCACGCCACTCTCTTGGCTGCTGGGGTTCACTCTCACGTAGGGACATGCAGGGGGGCGGTTCATCTTCCTCATGGAGAGATGAGTTAAGTGTGGTGCAATTTCTTGTTGGGGGTTCACCTGTCTCTCTCTCACACCATTTACAAGTCTGTAGTTGTGTTGTTTCCTCTGGGATCATCCATAGAGTCAGCATTTTTCCTCTACCATTGCCGAAATGTGAGAAATTGTTGTGGGTTTCTTTTGTTTATTCGTGGGTTGTTGTTTTCCATATTTTTGTTGGCTACGATTTTTTTTTGGGATTAGCTGCTGTAGGGTGCATGTTTTCCTTTTTCCCAGGTTGAGAGTCTGTTTACTCTTCCATTCTCAGGGTGAGTAACTTTGATGATCATTTCATTGTTGAGCCGAGGCCGTGGTTTTCCCCACGCTGTTTATTTGTTGTGAGCTCCCCTACATTATATTGGCTCTATCCTCTTTCACATTTTGGGAGTGGCTGTAGGTTACTGTGTAGTTGTTTTGGCCACGATAGGGCCAAGAACAACTCAGGTTTTGTTTCCTTGTCCAAGTGGTGAAGAGCTTTTTTTACTGTATGAATACAGATGTTGGTATTCAAGACTGCATAGGAGTGGTGATGAAGGCCTGATCTGCTTGACAAACCTGGTGCATTTGGAAACCACACAAACAAAACTAGTGGACTAGATTTCTTCTCCACAATCCCTGAAGAGCACTGGAAGGGAGATCATGGTCTGAGGGACTGCCTTGCAGAGAAAGGACCGGTTTCCTTGTGTTGGGTGTGTGTGGCTATCCTAGAAGTCAGACTAGATTTGGTGTAGGTGTCCTTAACTCTTCCATGAGTTCACTAGCCTAGCATTAGCCTTTCCCAGCTCCTGGTTCGCATGATAAATCCAACTATGTTGGCTTGGATGAACTGTTTATTCTTGAGGGATTATTATCCTTAGCTATGTGTAAGCCTGCTAGTTCCTTAATCCTTGGGAAATCATGCCCGGCTAGGGAGTGGAAGCATTGTTGGGAGGCTAAAGAGCACGCGGGCCTATGTTTGGGAGGAACATTGTAGTGACATAGCTGGTTGTGGGACAGTTCACAAAAGATAAGTACTTTTGATTAATCTGCTTTACAATGATGTTATAGTTAATGAATTATGATGATGGACATGTTGGGTGCTAAAGTGTTTATGAATGAATGCTGTTGTTTTGCTTTCTCTATGTATATGAACAATTATGCATTGTAGTATGTTTCATGTTTTTGGATTATAAAGCTTCAACATTGTATGTATGCTTTTGATTATGGGGCTCGATGCCTGCATACTGGTGTAAGGTAGCATCCCTTGGCCCAGTCGGAGGGTTGGGGATGTGACAAGCATTAGTAAATTATTAAGTTATCATATTTCCCAAATTGTTACCCAAGGTTTGCCATTCTACTAAGTTCTCTTCCACCTTAAAAGGGATGGGGAAGGGAGCGGAGTAAATGGTGAAAGTCCACATATGCATGCCCTAGATAGAGGTAAGCTTTACCTATACAAGTATCAGTTCATTGAGTTATTTGATTACTTGAATTTTTGTCTAAGATTTTCACTTATAATAGGGGATTTGACAACTTGCCACTTGTTTGTGGATATTGTAAAATCATGGATCTCTCGAAGTCATATCCTACTACTTCCGTACCTCCATAGCATGTAGGTTTTGCACTGTAGTAACTGTATCTCCATAAAAGATATGAACTCCTCTCAACTTGATGACTGGTAATTGGAGTTTGTTACTTCGAATGACTTTTGTTGACTCCATGGAATAGTAAAATCACATTGATTTCCACATTTTCATAAAATATAAAAGAAATAACAAGTAGAGACACAGATAATGCCATATTTAAAATCTAGATAGAATGCTTTTTTTATCTTCATTTGCTTAGTCCAGACTAAAGTATTCTATGAATATATTTATTTTTTGAGTTTTTCGTAGAACTAAATTAGGATTTATGATTTATTTGTTGAAAGGTCTTGTCAATTTTCACTTTCAGAACTATCTTCTGAATCCATCTAAGATATTATCATTCATGGTAGTCATACAAATTAAATGATCTAGTAATATATGAATAGTGACAATTTGCAACTGGCTTCATATTAGCACCATCTAAATTCTCTACCAACTTGTCTTGCTCACTAACGGTAATAAACTCAGTTGATTGGTTTGATTAATCTATTACAATAAAGGCAGTCGGTTTTTTCTGGTCAGAATTGTTGAATAAATTTAGATTGTTTCTATGAGTCTGTTTCGGGGAAATCAGATGAAATATATTATATTACTATTCTAGATGATATTGGAGATTTTTTCTTATCTACTTTTGGACATTTATTGAGATATTGCTTAAAATTTAAATTTCAACTATTATTATGTGGTTGATCATAATCATTTGCAGTGTATTTTGGGTGATTCCATTAAACTATACATTCTTTGTGTTCTTTGTAGAGAGTAAAGCTTTCTTTTATTCTTAGAGCTTGTTTCTTGTCCAAAATTCTTTTGTGGTTCTGTTTATAATTTATACTTTATTGTTCTTTCTATCCAAATTGTCCTTCTCCTAGATCGAGCTCTTGAAAACATCCTTTAGTTATTGTTTAGGAGATGTTGTACTAACTTTACAGTGAGAAGATGCTTTTAAGCCCTGGTTGGTCTTCTCCTCTTGAATTTGGGACTTTATTTAGCACAACTGGCTTCAATTATGTGATAATTCTTTTTGTAATGGTGAACACATTTTCTAATCCATGGGACTGGAGACGTGTGAATCCCAACTCTGCATTATTGCAGAAAAGCCCACTTTATTGTGTGGGTTGTCGAACTTGGACAACTCTCACAAAGGAGCATGGCTCATTGTTAGTTGGGGTTTGAACCTGGGTCATTAGGTGATGACATCCTGCCTTAACCAATAGACCACATTCAAACAGACCAATTACATGATAGTTAAAATTTAATATAATAGAGTTTGGGAATAGTGATCTATTTTCAAAATAACTTTTTTTTGTTTTTTCCATGACAAAATAAATCTTCGTATCCTAAACCACTACCAACTTCTAAAATCTAAACCACTCATTGCATCAGTCATTTCTTCTCCTTGTTTACCAGAGGTTCTAGAATACAAGAAGAAGTAGTCCATTTCTTTTCTCTAGTAGTTATCAGGGTTCTGGATACTTAGCATGTGTTGCAGAGACTCTGGACTCTGGAGTGAAGGTTTGTGCTTTCTCCAAAACATTCCTATAGGATTTGTCAATCATGAACTTGGTTTTGAGCTCATTCAAGATGAATTTTCTTTCAAGCTGCACATCATAGAGATTCATAGTAGTATCAATACCTCTTTTGTATACCTTTGGGAATTATAATTGATGTTCTTAACACTTATCCATGACATGATCACTTCAATGACCACCTTTTCTCGTTTATTGCCAAACTTGGTAATAGACACCCAAATAAACACAAAGGGCAGCTTGCTTGTTTTAAAATTTTGTCTATAATACGTCGGATTATTACTGAACTAAAGAAAAATTCATAAGCAAGCACTTTTTGAGAGATCAAAGTAGAAATTGGCATCTATATCAGCTATTCCCAATTGTCATTGAGTAAGGAGGTTCTATTTAGCATTAAAAACACCCACCAAAGTTCTCTATCCTCAAAATGATTAATGGAACAATTGTTCATATGCCCTTTGCTGAAGAGGTTCACAAACCATGTTTTGTTTCATATCTGGCATCATGTATGGGGAATTTTCCCTAAATTAATCCTTTAAGTTCTTATTATTGGTATATAATCACACATATCAGTTGGTTTACATAGATAGAGGCAAGCTTTACCTATACAAGTATCAGTGCATTGAGTTCTTGGATTACTTGAATTTTTGTCCAGGGTTTTCTCTTCTAACAAGGGAGTTGACAACTTGCCACTTGTTTGTGGATGTTGTAAAATCATGGATCTCTCGAAGTCATATCCTACTACTTCCCTACCTCCACAACATGTTGGTTTTGCATTGTAGTAACTATATCTCCATAAAAGATATGAACTCCTGTCAACTTGACCACTGGTAATTGGATTTTGTTACTTGGACTGACTTTTGTTGACTCCATGGAACAATAAAATCATGTTGATTTCCACATTTTCATAAAATATAAAAGAAATAACAAGTAGAGACACAGACAATGCCATATTTAAAATCTAGATAGAATGCTTTTGTATCTTCATTTTCTTAGTTCATACTAAAGTATTCTATGAACATATTTGTTGGTTGAGTTTTTTGTAGAACTAAATTAGGCTTTATGATTTATCTGTTGAAAGGTATTATCAATTTTCACTTTCAGAACTATATTTTGAATCCATCTATAAGAGATTATCATTCATGGTAGTCATACAAATTAAATGATCTAGTAATATATGAATAGTGACAATTTACAACTGGCTTCATATTATAACCATATAAATTCTCTATCAACTTGTCTTGCTCTTTGACGGAAATAAACTCGGTCGGTTGGTTTGATTAATCTATTACAATGAAGGAAGTCAGTTTTGTTTGCTCATAATTGTTGAATAAATTTAGACAGTTTCTATGAGTCTATTTCGGGGAAATCAGATGAAATATGTTATATTACTATTCTAGATGATATTGGAGAATTTTTCTTATCTACATATGGACATTTATTGAGATATCTATTTAAACTTTAAAGTTCAACTATTATTATGTGGTTGATCACAATCATTTGCAGTCTATTCTTGGTGATTCCATTAAACTCTACACTCTTTTTGTTCTTTGCATAGAGTAAAGCTTTCTTTTATGCTTAGAGCTTGTTTCTTGTCCAAACTCCTTTTCTGGTTCTGTTTATAATTTATACTTTATTGTTATTTCTATCCAAATTGTCCTTCTCCTAGCCCAGGCTCTTGAAAACATCCTGTAGTTATTGTTTAGTTGGATTTTACTTCTGACTTTATCATTGCCACTGTATCTGCATCGTTTAGGAGATGTTGTACTAACTGTCCCGTGAGAAGATGCTTTTAAGCCCTGGTCGGTCTTCTCCTCTTGAATTTGGGAGTGTAGTTAGCACAGCTAGCTTCACTTATGTGATATTCTTTTTTGTAATGGTGAAGACATTTTCTAATCCATGGGACTGGAGATCTGCGAATCCCAACTTTGCATTATTGCAGAAAAGTCGACTTTATTCTGTGGGTTGTCAAACTTGGACAATTATCACATAGGAGCATGGCTCATTGTTAACTGGGGTTTGAACCTGGGTCATTAGGTGATGAAATCATGTCTTAACCAACAGACCACATTCAGACAGACCAATTACATGATAGTTAAAAATTAATATAACAGAGTTTGGGAATGGTGATCTGTTTTCAAAATAACTTTTTGTTGTTGTTTCCATGACAAAATAAATCTTCGTATCCTAAACCACTGCCAACTTCTAACATATAATCCACTCATTGCATCAGTCATTTATTCTCCTTGTTTACCAGAGGTTCTAGAATACAAGAAGAAGCAGTCCAATCCTTTTCTCTAGTAGTTATCAGGGTTCTTGATACTTAGCATGTGTTGTAGAGAATCTAGACTCTGGAGCAAGGATGATTTTAAGGAACCATACTTATTTAAAAGTGTATAAATGTTGGTGAATATTACCAATTCTTAAAATGTAGACTATAAAATGATTGGCGATATTTTTCAAAAAATATTTTAATTTCCGAGGATTTTATATCATTTATATAATAATTTGGTGATTTTTACGGTGAAAAAAGTTTACTCCATCAAACTTGGGCGAAACAGGGCTTCAAAAAATGCAAAATGGAAAATCTTTTTTGGGAGAAAAACATGGAAAAATAGCCCATTGGGCTAAAATTCGCCCCTAAAATTATCCTTGCTCTCGAGTGAAGGTTTGTGCTTTCTCCAAAACATTCGTATTGGCTTTGTCAATCTTGAACTTGGTTTTGAGCTCATTTGAGATGAATTTTCTTTCAAGATGCACATCATCGAGATTCATAGTAGTATCGCTACCTCTTTTTTATACCTTTGGAAATTATAATTGAGGTTCTTAACACTTATCCATGACATGATCACTTCAATCACCACCTTTTCTCATTTACTTCCAAACTTGATAATAAACATTCAAATAAACACAAAGGGCAGCTTGCTTGTTTTAGAATTCTATCTAGAATACGTCTGATTATTACTGAACTAAAGAAAACTTCATAAGCAAGCACTTTTTGAGAGATCAAAGTAGAAATTGGCATCTATATCAGCTATTCCCAATTGTCATTGAGTAAGGAGGTTCTAGTTAGAATTAGAAACAACCACCAAAGTTATCTATCCTCAAAATGATTAATGGAACAATTGTTCGTATGCCCTCTACTAAAGAGGTTCGCAAACCATGTTTTGTTTCATATCTGGCATCATGTATGGGGCATTTTCCCTAAATCAATCCTTTAAGTTCTTATTATTGGTATATAATCACACATATCAGTTGGTTTACCTAGATAGAGGAAATCTTTACCTATACAAGTATCAGTTCAATGAGTTATTGGATTACTTGAATTTTTGTTTAGGGTTTTCTCTTCTAACATGGGAGTTGAGAACTTGCTGCTTGTTTTTGGATGTTGTAAAATCATGGATCTCTTGAAGTCATATCCTACTTCTTCCCTACCTCCACAGTATGTAGGTTTTGCATTGCAGTAATTGTATCTCCATAAAATATATGAACTCCTCTCAACTTGACGACTGGTAATTGGAGTTTGTTACTTGGACTGACTCTTGTTGATTCCATGGAATAGTAAAATAAGGCTGATTTCCACATTTTCATAAAATATAAAAGAAATAAAAAGTAGAGACACAGACAATGCCATATTTAAAATATAGATAGAATGCTTTTGTATCTTCATTTGCTTAGTCCAGACTAAAGTATTCTATGAACATATTTGTTGGTTGAGTTTTTCGTAGAACTAAATTAGGCTTTATGATTTATCTGTTGAAAGGTCTTGTCAATTTTCACTTTTAGAGCTATCTTTTGAATCCATATAAGAGATTATCATTCATGGTAGTCATACAAATTAAATGATCTAGTAATGTATGATTAGTGACAATTTACAACTAGCTTCATATTATCACCATCTAAAGTCTCTACAAACTTGTCTTTCTCACTGACGGCAATAAACTCGGTCGGTTGGTTTGATTAATCTATTACAATGAAGGTAGTCAGTTTTTTCCGCTCAGAATTATTGAATAAATTTACTCTATTTCTATGAGTTTGTTTCGGGGAAATCAAATGAAATATGTTATATTACTATTCTAGATGATATTGTAGAATTTTTCTTATCTACATCTAGACATTTATTGAGATATATGTTTAAACTTTAAACTTCAACTATTATTATGTGGTTGATCGAAATCATTTGCAGTCTATTCTAGGTGGTTCCATTAAACTCTACATTCTTTTTGTTCCTTGCAGAGAGTAAAGATTTCTTTTATGCTTAGAGCTTATTTCTTGTCCAAAATCCTTTCGTGGTTCTGTTTATAATTTATACTTTATTGTTCTTTCTATCCAAATTGTCCTTCTCCTAGCCTAGGCTCTTGAAAACATCCAGTAGTTACTGTTCAATTGGATTTTCCTTCCAACCTTATCATTGCCATTGTATCTGGACTGTTTAGGAGATGTTGTACTAACTGTCTGGTGAGAAGATGCTTTTACGCCCTGGTCGGTCTTCTCCTCTTGAATTTGGGACTGTAGTTAGTACAACTAGCTTCAATTATGTGATATTCTTTTTGGTAATGGTGAACACATTTTATAATCCATGGGATTGGAGACTTGTGAATCCCAAGTCTACATTATTGCAGAAAAGTCCACTTTATTGTGTGGGTTGTCAAACTTGGACAACTCTCACATAGGAGCATGGCTCATTATTAACTGGGGTTTGAACCTGGGTCATTAGGTGATGACATCATGTCTTAACCAACAGACCACATTTAGACAGACCAATTACATGATAGTTAAAAATTAATATAACAGAGTTTGGGAATGGTGATCTGTTTTCAAAATAACTTTTTGTTGTTGTTTCCATGACAAAATAAATCTTCGTATCCTAAACCACTGCCAACTTCTAAAATATAATCCACTCATTGCATCAGTCATTTATTCTCCTTGTTTACCAGAGGTTCTAGAATACAAGAAGAAGCAGTCCAATCCTTTTCTCTAGTAGTTATCAGGGTTCTTGATACTTAGCATGTGTTGTAGAGAATCTATTTTCAAAATAATTTTTTGTTGTTGTTTCCATGACAAATAAATCTTCGTATCCTAAATCACTGCCAACTTCTAACATCTAATCCATTCATTGCATCAGTCATTTCTTCTCCTTATTTACCAGAGGTTCTAGAATACAAGAAGAAGTAGTCCAATCCTTTTCTCTAGTAGTTATCAAGGTTCTTGATACTTAGCATGTGTTGTAGAGAATCTGGATTCTGGAGTGAAGGTTTGTGCTTTCTCCAAAACATTCCTATTGGCTTTGTCAATCCTAAACTTGGTTTTGAGCTCATTCGAGATCAATTTTCTTTCAAGATACACATCATAGAGATTCATAGTAGTATCACTACTTCTTTTATATACCTTTGGGAATTATAATTGAGGTTCTTAACACTTATCCATGACATGATCACTTCAATGATCACCTTTTGTCATTTACCGCCAAACTTGATAATAACCACGCAAATAAACACAAAGGGTAGCTCGCTTGTTTTAAAATTTTGTCTAGAATACGTCAGATTATTACTGAACTACAGAAAACTTCATAAGCAAGCACGTTTTGAGAGATCAAAGTAGAAATTGACATCTAATCAACTATTCCCACTTGTCATTGAGTAAGGAGGTTCCAGTTAGCATTAAAAACAACCACCAAAGTTATGTATCCTCAAAATTATTAATGGAACAATTGTTCATATTCCCTCTACTAAAGAGGTTCGCAAACCATGTTTTGTTTCATATCTAGAATCATGTATGGGGCATTTTCCCTAAATTAATCCTTTAAGTTCTTATTATTGGTATATAATCACACATATTAGTTGGAAATTTTTGATCTAGCATTTCCATGGAAATTATGGTTGGATATCAATGCATTTACTAATTACTTGTTAGCTGTTTTGGTCTTGTGTCCATTTTAATTTCTATTTTATGGATTCTGACATGGGTTTGTATTTTCTGAATTGGCAGATGAAGAAAATATATGGGATATTTATTTCAATTCTCTTTAGTTGTTTGAAAAGTAGATTGGTCATCAAGGGCTTGCAACTATGTGTTTTTCAACCTTTATGATTTCCTTTTCCAGCTTTTGTTTTCCATCTAGCTATTTATCCATTTCATGTAGATGATGCTTACAATTACTTGTGATTTTGTTGATGATTCATATTATTTATATTGAAAATTTAGTAAAATTTTTAAAAGTATATTATTATACAATTAATGGGTGGTGTCAAATTGACCAGGCTTTTTATGATGTCCTTCAGAGTTGGGTTTCGAAAAAGTTCATGAGTGGATGGTAAGAACACTGTTATCTTATCTGGTGCATTGCACATAATTGATTTCTATCAGTTATTGTTTCTTTGTGGAAATTTTATTACTTATAACTAGGCCTTATTTTATTCTCATTTATATTGGAAGTGTAATCTAGTTGTTTATATATGCTCGATATGCAAAATGTAACTTTTGCAGTGTGGTTTTATTTCCAGTTGCAATAAATTTCTACATCACATGCTGGTTTATTCAGTTTGTCGATGGCTTCTTCAGACCAATATATGTGAGATTGGGCGTCAATATATTTGGTAAGGTTCTTGAATTTCTTGTTATTCTCTACTATCTACTTGAGGATTTTATCCTTTTCTTGTTTGAATTTAATTTTAGACCTGAGCTTGCTCCAACAATCTGTTCTATAATGTTTTTGCTATATTTTTGTGAGGCTAGGGTACTCCTTTACATAGTTTTTTGTCTCCCATGCTCATCCTATAGAAACGGAAAGGAAGTAAAAAATTGACATATGCAGACAAATAACAGGATCAACCATTCATAACTACTCATTAGTGCAATGAACTATAGCATGCATTGGTATTTCCTAGACATTCTTGTACAGGTTTTATATTCATCCACAAAAATAGCAGCAACCTAAGTTTGTATCCTAAATGATAATATTTTCATGCATGGGAGAGCCTCCTTAACCTCCATTGGTGATGAAGTAACAATCTTGCTAGAGTCTAGACAGCAATTAAGCAGTATTTAAGAAAAATGATATCTAGGAATATATCAATGCCTCAATGCATGAGATGGCATCTGTCAATAGCATATTTCTAGGAATATTCCAATGCCTCAATGTATAAGATGGCATCCGATGGTAGCATATTTCTAGGAATATATCAATGTTCTTTAATCATGAAAATATATGTAACTGTAGACTATATCAATGCTTCCCGACACTAATTAATCAATAAATGTTCTGATTGAATTTTGGATATAAGATAAGATAAGATAAGATTATTTTAATTAATGCCCAACAAATGACCATAAAAGTAGGTCAATGGGACTAGAAGATAAATCTGGTGTGAATACAAGGTGGGGTACAAAAGCAACTCCCAGGTAATTTTGAAAGAAAGATAAAGTGCAACAGAGTAAAGTATCTAACTAAGCTAATCACTAGGTCTAACCAACACCAAAATATATGCATAAACAACATCATAGATTCCTTGATATAAGGTGAGAGTCTAAGTCTGGAAAATTGGACATCTTGATGTTGATCAAGAGAGAGATCAATCTGAGGATTATGTTAAGGTCTCCTAGAAGTAATGATTGAAGGTGGGGGGAAAGGGAGGGGCAGCTGGGCACTGACTTGCTGGTGGCGTTCTCAAGCACCATGGTGGGATTTTATTATCCTGGGAAGGAATATATTGTTGTTACTAGAGAAGGATGAGCTAGATTGATGGCTATTCGTCTGGCCTACTTATTAATTCCCAGCTGTTAACACTCTGTTTTTTAACAGTTGATTTAGGGGCTTGATAGGAGTTCGATGAGGGTCCCATTCCCTCCAAATTCATGTGAGCACCCCTTCATGTTATCAGAGGTGCAATGCAAAGAAGAAAACAACAGGTGCATTGATGGCATTGGATGGGATCTAGAATCAAAGGCTGAGATTGATTGGAGGGTGGATCAATGGCTCCAAAATATTTCGCGCGAGCGGACATGCTCAACTAAATCCCCGTTTCCAAATTGTGAAATGAAATAAAGAGTGGAAACCTTCTATGACTGAGATGATATCTTGGTCACACTTACAGTCTCTATCAATTTTGTGAACCATAATTGTATGGGTATAGCTGCAATTTCAAATCATGAAAGAGGAGTAGCAGTTATGAAGATCAACGGTTGAGAAAATAAAGAAAAGAGATCTATGGCCAAGGTTTATTTCACAATAAGGAATAACAAGGTTGAATACCAAGTTTTCTCATTGCGAAAAGTAATGGGTCCCACTCAGATCTATGGCTGCGTGAAAGGGCCGATCGCGATCGACAGTTGAGAACATGTCACAATCCAAAACTACTCGTGGTGATCAGAGGAGAAAAATTGGAGACAGAAATAATGGGACGTGGACGGTGGATGTGAAAGTCCTCAAATCGAATGGCTGAGAAGGCTCCCAGGGTACACCTAGGGTACAGGTTTCACACCCAGTGCAGAGATTACAGCGAAGGAGAAGTTCACGTGTGTAAGCTACCCCCATTGTAGATTGGCCGATTCCTCCGATGGCATTTATAGCATACGTATAGGTGAAACCATCTCTATGGTGGAGTCATGTTGCATAAATATGGGTGGCTTTTGTGTGAGTTGGCCTGCGGAAGTAAGGAAAGTAACCAGTGAATCCGCTACTCACACGGGGAAAGGCCAGCATGACATGGGAAACCATTCCGTTCCCTACATTACAAGAGTGAGGAAATGTGGGAATGTCCACTTCATGAACCTTGCAGGATGAATCAATTGTACTAGAGGGAATCTACAAATACGTCCCACAATAGACGATAAGGCACCATGACCAATGGAACGATGTGGCTAGATCCCCAGCAAGTAAAGGATCACTCTACTCACACCATCACACATGCTGATACCAAATACACTCGATGATAGAGTGTGTAGGAATGTTGACCAGACATTGCGAGGGTCAGTCTCAAAGCCTTATATATAATACTTTAAGAGCAATGGGAGTGAACTAACATACCTCCAGAACCTGAGTTCTACTTCTCCATGAGTCTACAGAGGCCCGAAGAGTTTGACAATGAAGATCTATTTTGAGAAGATTATCTATTTAGGGGTGCAGATGGTTGGTGAGAAGCTTCCACACTCACCCGTCACCTTGGTATTGCATGCCAAGAGTGACACCAGCCATCAGGGCCTAGACATGATACCCATGCCTCCAACGCCACGGGACCTAGACACTTACTCCTCGTAAGTGTTTTTTCAGGAACCCATGATAGCATCGCTGCCACCAAATCCTCCGTGGAAGGAGATAGTCATTGACTGCTTCTAGCATAAGCATTTGCTTGGATGGGAGCGTCAGGGGTCTAAAGCTTGCACAACCTTGTTTGTGAAGTCCATTTTCCAAGGGTGATGGGGCTGGTGTAGACATGCTACACCTTATTTCTTATGGAAGAGCTCACTCCACTAGAGGTGAGAAGTACAAGAATGAAAATCCACCTCACAAGTTTGATTCGACCAGGAGTAGTCCAACACTTCTTCTAGATCCCACAGCTAACAATGTTACCCAATGAGGAAAGAGGTGGAGGATGTGATTGAACCGGGGAAAGATGCAAGCTTCCTTACCAGTGTGTGCCCATGTGACAAGTTGCATATGAACATGATGGAAGCACATGCTTCGGGTAGGGAAGGAGGCATCATACTTGTAATCCACCATAGCAGCCAAGCATGTCGAACTATTACTCGGGTTGAATGCAACTGGTAGTGCCATAATGTTTGTTTATATTTGTAAAACGTGGCAATAGTTCCACTCCCTGTACTCTTAACACATGATAGTGACTTGTAACAAATTTTCAATTCAGGAGTCTCAGCACTAGAATAATATAAATACACTCCCGATAGAGGGAGGAGTTAGTTGGTTGGATTGGGAGACATTCTTGGGCTAAGGCTCTTTGTTGTAAATAATATTTGATGCCTATGTTTTGAATAAAATTGCAGAGGAAGAATTGTTTCTCATGGAAGAGATTCATGTGTCGTTGCTTTTCCCAATATGCATTTTCCTTTACATGCAATGTGCTTCCTGTTTTCATCCCAGTCTGTTGATTGCTTTCATGTCTGCAACTTAGTGTATAATAGTTAGGAGTTCATACTTGCTATGCTCTGGCTATTGTTCCAGACATTTATCAAGTTTTCTTCTAAAGTTGCATGGAATTCATCTCGCTGGTGCTCCATGTGATGGGCTGTTCTCCCTCATGCTCTAACCATTAGCTAAATACCTCCTGGTTGTGAAATCGATGGCCATATTGCTTCTATTTGCAATGTTACACCATTATTTCCCTTATGCAAATGTTCCCTACATAGTTTTTTGACTCCATTGCTAATGGTCCCTTTCCCTGATAATCCCACCATGCACCTCACATTAATACACTTTTCCCCATTCAAGATCCTGGCCCCCTAATTATCCTTGATTGAAAATATTACACGGAGTAGACTATGAAGACGAATGACATATCCCTCTCTAATTGCGCATGGCCAGAGGTGCAATATAAACTGGCTCTGCTATTGCCCGAGAGCAGGCCCGTCCCCTTGACCTCGGGGCTCAATCCCGGTGCCAACAAACTGGCGTCGTTGCTGGGGACAAAATTGAAGATCCTCCCTGGGAAAAATGACATGGTTTTAGATCTGGTTGTTGATGGTGAATAATGACCATAAATCAAGAAGGTTGAGCACTTTTCACTTGGTGACTCCACTCTTGAAGGATTCAGACTTCAGCGACTCCGCTCATGGTGTAACCCAGAAATCAAATGGCCGAGGAAAGATGACAGACTCTGTCTAGAAAATGGACCCCTTATAGAGCCTAGAGATGCATGGCGGAAGGTCAAGATACTCAAGTCTACAATTCTTCCAGGATGCCTTGTCCTATCTTGTAAGTTTTTTCTTGTATTTTCCTAGATTTATCAAAACAACCTTCTATGGTTCAGCTCATTGTGAGAAGAGCTATGAATATATTCCTATTTATCCTTCTTTACGAACCGAAAGCATTGCGTCATCTTGTACATATGATTATGGCCTATATTTTTATCCAGGGGTTCACGGTGTCAAAGGACACCCCTCTGAAATTCATGAAACCTCAGACAATAGCTTAGCTATTATGCCTAACCTTGTCTCTCCCATTTCTCCAAGCCGGTACAAACCACTACAACTGCCTCCCATCCTCCATGATTTTCCTGCGAGATATTACAAATACCTCCCCAAGTTTGATGGAGAATCCCAAGACTTAACTGCTGAGAAACATTTACAAGCCTTTGAGCATTTCTATGACCTTTTTGAGATAGAACATGATGATGTCTGCATGTGAGTTTTCACCCTATCCTTGCAAGGAGATGCCAAAGTATGGTTTAAACACTTGCAACCTAAGTCCATTAACACTTTAGAAGAGTTTTCTTGCACCTTCTTAAAGTTTTGGGGTAGAAGAATGCCATTGGAGAAAATACTTTCAAAGTTTTATTCCCTAAGGAGGCATGAGGGTTAGGCCATACCCAGTTTTAATAGAAGATTCACAAGCTTTTATTATAACATGCCTAAGGAAGTCCAACCTCTTGAGAACACTGCTAAGATCTATTACGCATCTGCCTTTCCTCCTAACCTGTCCTTGCTTCTTTTGGAGATAAAATCAACCACCCTGCAACATATGTTCGTTGATTGTTTGGAGATTGAGGAAAACCTTAAGATGTCCAATAAATTGTCAGATCAGGACCATGGTGGTGAAATAAAAGATACATTCAAATTGATTGGGCCCTACAAGTAGAATGGGAAAGTCTCTAGCCTGTCAAATATCTCTCCTGGTATACAAAAAGATGTTTGGCTCGATGCAGGAGCAGGTAGTCTTGCAGGATTGTTCTCTGAAGAGGGTGACCTGCACTGCCCCTGGTCCGTAAAGGACTATTTTAAGAAGGAATTTGGTATGCCTGTGTATGATGAATATGAGGAGGAGTACCTACAGAATATACCTGATGAGCCAGTTGTTGAAATAAAGCTTGCTGATGAAAAGATTTAAGATGTAATACGAGATCAGAAGGTTCAAGAAGGAAAGGATGATAAGGGCACTGGAGGTGATAGCCTACCCTTGTGTTATACCTATTTTGAATTAATACGACACATGATTAAAGCCTCCAAGATAAAACATAAAGAAGGAGAGATGGCACAGACCAAAATCCTATACAGAAAAGAAGACGATAAGAAGAAGCAACCATGCGATTCCTCTCATGCTACTAATATATTGGGAATCTGTAATGAAGGGAAAATCTATGAAGAAAGATGCAATAGCCTCCAAATAAACACATTTTCTAATATTCTGCCCTCAGAAGCACCACCTCACATAGGAGGAATATGCCTACTTGGTTCCACTGGAGAGGCAGGGGACCTCCCTCTTGAAGCACATCAAGCTCTTGTTATGGAAATTTTGAGTGGAAAGCGGGATGTTCCATCGAAGAAATATTCTGTGGGTCCTCTTCTACAATATTCCAAGGGTTAGCCTGATGAACCATCTGAAGGGGAGAGTTTCGGACATCCTCCCCGTGAACAGATGACAGAACATGCTGGAGGTTTCCGTGATTTCTATGACCCCGTAGCCAAATACATGGAGGGGCTGGGTGAAGGAAACGATTGGTTGCATCCCTACTTTGAATATTAGTTTGTTTGTCATTTCCTTTTCCCATTATCTATTTCATTTCTGTCCATCAAGCATAATGAAAGAACAAAACTATTAGGAAAGTTGCTTCATTGGCTTCATTGGAAGTCTGATTTCACTTAATCGGACTTGTGCACAAAGTTAGGTAGAGTAGGTAACAAAAAATAATCTCGGCAGTTATCAAGCATTTCCTTCATTACTGTTTTAGTTTGTTTTCATTTTCAGTTACAAGCATAGGTTTACAGTCACTAGCATGATTTGCAAGAGTGGCACGAATTTGCTAAAGCGGTAACTCAGAGCAGAATGGAGATGTCAAAGAAAGATTGAAGGCATCCCAATGGTTTTGGCACTTGGTCTATGGGGGTTCTTTGCTACCTCATTGTGAGGATAGCATCCCTCATGCAGCCAGTTGTTAACACTCCATTCTTTAACAGATGATTTAGGGGCCTAATAGGAGTTCTACGAGGGTCCCATTCCCTCTAACTTCATGTGAACACCCCTTCAGGTTATTAGAGGTGCAAGGCAAAGAAGAAAATGGCAGGTGTGCTAATGGAATTGGACGGGATCCAAAATCAAAGGCTGAGATTGATTGGAGGGTGGCATTAGAGGAAATTTGGGGTCTAAAATGGACCTTATAAGAAAACATGCCAAAATAAGTTTTTGTGAGTTGGAATTCAAGAACCAATAGAATTTCAATAAAATAAGTCAACCATAATGGTTGAATTGACATATTTGTCATTAAAAAAAACTACTTTTTTTGTTCGTATTTTCGACATATCTCATTGTGTTTTTACTCAAATTTCGATCAGGAGAGCTTGTTGGATGTGGAATTTGATTCCGCATCCAACAAGTACCCACACTGCATACTTCTAATGGGCCCCACTACCCCAAAAACAAGAAATACCTGAAAAAATGTGATGATGACATCATCATCACATTTTTCAGGTATTTCTTATTTTTGGGGTAGCAGGGCCCATCAAAAGTATGCAGTGTGGGTACTCATTAGATTTGGAATCAAATTTTACATCCAACGAGCTCTTCCGATCAAAATTTAAGTAAAAACAGAGGGAGATATGTCGAAAATACGAACACAAAAAGTAGTTTTTTTCTTTCTTCCTCCAAAATTAATCAATATTATTTTATTATTTTAACTATTATTTTATTATTTTCCTTAGGAGGCCCATTTTAGACCCCAAAATTCCTCTAATGATCAATGGCTCCAAAACATTTCACAGGAGCGGACATGCTTGACCAAAGACCCATTTCCAAATTGCGAAATGAAATAAAGAGCGGAAACCTTCGACGGCCGAGATGAGATCTTGGTCAGATCTACGATCTCGGTTAATTTCGCGAACCATACTTGTACGGGTATAGCCGCAATTTCTAATCATGAAAGAGGAGTAGTGGTTACGAAGATCAATGGTTAAGAAAATAAAAAAAAGAGATCTACGGCCAAGGTTTATTTCGCAATATGGACTAGCAAGGTTGAATACCAAGTTTTCTCATTGTGAAAACTAATGGGGCCCACTCAGATCTATGGCTGCATGAAACGGTTGGTCAAAATCGACGGTTGGGAACATGTCACGATCCAAAACTACCCATGGTGATCAGAGGAGAAAATTTGGTGGCATAAATAATGGGACGTGGACAGTGGATGTGAAATTCCTCAAATCGGATGGCTAAGAAGGCTCCTAGGGTACAAGTTTCACACCCAGTGCAGAGATGACAGCGACGGAGAAGTTCACGCGTGTAAGCTACTCCCATTACAGATTGGTTGATTCCTCCAATGCCATTTATATCATGTGTACAGGTGAAACCATCTCTATGGCAGAGTCATGTCATGTAAAGATGGGTGGCTTTTGTGTGAGTTGTCCTGTGGAAGTGTTGACGGGCATATGTGACTATGCACGCAACAGGGGAAGACAACCCAGACCGAGATCCTTAAAGTAGGCTCCAAGCTGTTTGGGATGGTTGTTCTCGACAGGTTTAAAGGCTCTATTAGCCTGAAAGTCTAACTAAAGAGAAATTTAAAAGATTATGCTAATGCTAATGATTATGTATCAAATATATACCTATCTCTATACAATTTAATGAATACTATTAATTACAGTATTAATAAGTAAAATCAGTTTATGTTACAAAGATAGAAGCTAAATAACTATTAATAGACTTGATCAATTACAAAGATACATTATATACACCTGCACATTAATTAGGAATAAAAAGAATAATTTGAATGTGACATGAGTATAAACATCTGATTCAAATATATTTTTTAACCATATAATTAACAGAATAGAAAAAACATTAACCTAATCTAAGTCCTATCCTGATCAGGAGCAATAAAATATTTAACCTGATATCAGATCTACCAATGAAACTATTGCATTAATAATCCTGATAGTAATCAAAAGAAATTCTGAAATTAACAAGATCATACAATAGGTGCATATATCACATATGATATGATCTGAAACATCAGTAAATCAAAATCAGTACCAATCGACAATTATATAACATATATTTGCATAATTCTTAAAAGAAATCATAGCAAATGTTAATAATATGGAAAAATTAAACAACAAGACTAAGCGATACAATACACACATATACAAAGTAAAAATACTGTAAAAATATGTAAGTATCACCGGTTTAACAATCTCTAACTGTTGACAGCCAACTGTCTTGAGTCACAGGGAAATCAAACAATAGTCTTGTCCCTTTCTTCTCCAAACTATCGACCCCCTTTTTCCACATGCTATCTCTCTTTTAAATACATTAAATATTCAAAAAAGTTCTAAAAACTAGAGATAGCAAAATTGAAACCTTTAACCAATTTCCCTTAAAAATGACAAGTAAGACATGTCATTTTTCTATATACGTGGAAATGCCTAGAAATGGTAAAGATTCGATCCATAAATATCGAAGACATCAACGATGAAACAACACTTGTAAGACCTATTAATCGATTTGTTTCGATAATGTGGGGATCATCCAAAAACAAACAACCATCAAAATCCGAACAAGAACAACAACCATATCGCCTGCGATGCAACACATGAAAGTGATATAATTAACACACATACAAAAATCGAAATGACAAAAACCATATCATAAACAAAAATAAAACAAACCAATACCTGTACAGAAATAAAATGATCATTAATTCATCATAACTTCAAAATTTGAAACCGATAGCAAACATACCGCAAAACATCACAATTTTACAGGAGCGTTGAAGACTTGGATGTTCACACCACTCGATTGACTCTGCGACTGACCCTTAAACTGCATAAGGGCAACTTGAGCATTAAGCTCCCATACCTTTTCTTCTTTCTTATCATTCTCATTCTGTAATTTAAGAGCCCTTCTAATCAGCTTGTTCTTATGATTTTTTAAACGCAAGAGATGCTTATCACTTGAGTCTACTTTCTCCTTTAACTTAAGATTATTGGCCTTCATCAAATCGCGATTAGCTATTACCTCATTCACCCTTTCTTCCATCCTGCGTATCTTGTCTAAGAGACAGTTAACAAACAATGGATGCATCATATCCCCAACGTCATGAAAAACAGATGAGCTTGTCTCTACAGGCTTCTCTTTAGATGTAAGATCAATAACAGGTTAGGCTGAACATCCTTATCAAACGCGGGAGAACCATCGTCGACAGGATTCGAGGTAGATTGAGGACCGACATTTTGATCATCCACAGGAAAAATAGGGTTGCTTTCATCATCGTCGATAACGACAGTCTCAACACAAATAGCATCATTCACCGATGGCTTAACAATATTACCTTTGGCCATACTCCTAGTAAATCTTCCTATCACTTTAGCTCTTGACCTGTTACTTCCTCGATTACATGTTTTATCAACACTATTCTTTGGTGTAATTGGTGACAAAGTTGAAGATTTCCTCATTCTTTTAGAAACTAGAGGGGTACCCGGGCTTCTTACCGGAGTGGACATAGGGTCACAACAAGCTTCGGGGCTCATGCGGCCGGTAGGTTTTAACAGAGGCTCTCGTAAAGGAGGAACTGCAACATGATTCGGCTCTTGATGCCTATTGCATTCCTCGGGGTTGTCAGACTAACAGTGGCAGAAGGCCAAAAAACCTTTGGACTCAATGAACTCATCCCAGGACCGGTTTGACTTTGACAGTCCCAATCAATTAACATACAGACTAAGCCATGGTGAAAGAGACTATGAATAACATGCTTAGGACCCTTCTTAATTGCAGATGACATTTTAACCAAACTTCGCACCAGATAATAAGGTAAATTCAGCGGGAAACCTATAAATGCAGACATCAACCTAAGATGGTAAACGTAAGCGGAGGAAAGCCGACCTTCACAGGTCACGTACCTATGTAGTAAATCCAGGACCAGGTGCCATTCCTTTTTGAAGTATCTGCGGGATACTCCACTTCGGAACGATACCTCTTGACAAGGGTTTTTTAGTAGTCGCCGCCACTCAGTAATGTCCATCTATTTATATTTAAACCACCTCTCACTTGTTAGTGACAGACCAGTGGCAAGCGCTACTGATCGCTCGTCCACCTGAAAATGGAGATCACCTACTTCAGCCTGAAAATCAACCAAGGAGACAACAAACACCCTTGTGACTTCAGGGTTCGAATCGGAGAATTTACTGACAAATGGAAGGCATCCAACAGCCTTGACCTTTGCTAACAGCTCAGGATTGGAATCCAGCAAATTCATTTCACAAGGCTCGACCCTCACCACCGGCGCCATGATTGACTGTGTCAAGGCACGCAACCGCACACAGAACAAATACCACAGCTCGACACAAGACAGTGAACTAGATAGTGAGCACTTGGGATGCAGACCGAGGAAGAAATACAAGCAATGAAACCCTATGCATTCATAAACAAACTGTAACATGATCGGATGCAAACTATACCCCTGTAAACCCGGCATGGACGGAGGCATTATCACTCAGAGATGTAATCGAGTAATGAGGAATGACGGTCGAAGACTCCAGATAACTCATGTTATCATTATTTATCCGACGTTAATGATATGAAACCTTTCGATGTACATGAAACAGGTGTTCCATTAACCGATAGCCAAGATGGAGGACAAGTACTGGGACTTAAATGTGATAGACAGAGCTCAGTACCAATGTGATGATACCGTACCGACTTCACACCAGATGGATCGAATTCAGAGGTGATGGCAGAGGTCATAAAAATCATAAGGATTAAACCTTTGAAGATCAATGCATAAACCTTATAGTATAATAATGTTAAACCCCGAAGGTGGCGATCACGTGATAATAATACAAACCATCATGTTGAAACCAGACTTTGCAATATAGACCATATTATAAAGATCAACATAAACAGTTATTGTAATATCGACCATGGTTTGTAAACATAGGATATGGCACGTAAAACATTTGGCCTTCGACACTCTAGGCTTTACCTAAGTTATAACAAGCCGACCGCATAACCATTAATCAACCTTGAAATAAAATCTATGGTAATGTGATAAATCATACCAAGATCACCATTCCAATATCTCAACCTTTATCAATAATTATAGTAACAAAACCAAATAATAAAATCAATTGATAATGTTTTGGATAAGATTTCAAGATTAGGTTATGATAAAAGATATGAGAATTATTAATACTCCTCATTTGATTTTTAAGTGTAAGTCAATAATAACTCGATAATGGTGATTTTTCCACATAACCTATGGTTTGCAAAGGCTGCTTAAAAAACATCAAATTTCACTGATTCAGTAGCTCGCAGAATCTCATAGTTTCAGCAGCTGGTGATTCATTAGATTTGCTTTCAGAAATTCGAACATTTCATCAAACAAAATAGGATTTTGTTTGATGAAATAAATGTTTTTTAAGGCTGTTGGGCAGGGGCACAACAGATGGCGACTGACTGGCCGAAACAGTTATCTCTGCTTCTTAACCTGAAACCATTGCAAACAAAGAAATTAAATCCTTCATATAAGCCATAATAAAGAGATTGCTATTTTAACATCTTAAACAGATTCAAGCATTTCACAGTTCTAAAAATTACCAGAAAATTGCATTTTCAGTTATTTATTTGATGAAAATCAGGTTTCTAGCAAAAATCAGTCCTTAAGGAGTAAGACAGTAAATGGCTTAGTCTTAAAGAATAAAATCTTAATACCAAAAGCATGGCCCTGCTGCCAGCAGGCGTCCATAGCCTCGACAGGGTTGCTTCAAAACCCATAGAATGCCAGCATCCCATCTGCTAGTTATAAATATACAATTTTGGTTGGGCTGAACTGTTACCATTATTTTCTTTTTAATTTTATTACTCATGAAGGCCATGGTTCAGGCTTGGTAACCAGATAGTAACCATGTCAGTCTCCAGCCTACGCTACAGTAAAATTAACTGGCTCGTGATGAGACCCTTCATCCCTCAGGGTTTTCTGTCCAAGGGTCATTGTCCAGGCTTGGTGACCGGAGACGACAATGTTACTGAATGCAAACCTATGATCCTGAACAGATCAGCTCATTATGAGACCTTCTATCCTTCAGATTCTTTTTTCAAATATTCAAGTGCATCCTTGTCCAGAACATAATTATAGTTAATCTCTAATAAGATTATCTTAGCAGATGGGGAGGCAAATCTGATTCTATTTACGAGAAAGGATGGCATCATAAGAGACTTAAATAGATAACTTTACCAAGTACTGCCCTAATCCCTTTGGGCAAATATTTGCAGAGACTGATATAATTAATTAATATTAACATGGTTTAAGAGTTTCTGGTAAAATCTAGAGCATTGAAAAACTATTCCCTGTTCGAGAAGTAAAATAATATGACAGTTTTCAGGACAGTAATATCTTTGTGCATGATTTATAGATCAATTACAGAACTTGAAAGAAGTCATCAGTTTGAAGTTTGATCAATTGATCAGACTCAGAAATGAGCAAATAAAACACAAATAAAAATGAGAAAATATAAACAAATAAAAAAGAAAGCGAAACAAAATCCATCAAGCAAGCACACCACACAAGGTATATACAGGATAATCCCTTGAGGGGGATCAACAAAAATATCTCTTAATTAAGTGACCATTCACTGGAAGGTTTTCAATGTCACCTTCCAATGTTTGCAACCTGAAAGTGCTAGGACCAAGTTTTTCTGTAATAATAAATGGTCCCAGCCACAGGCATTGGAACTTCGTATGTTTTCCTTTGTCTTCGTGCTCCTTGTCCCATTTCAGGACTAGGTCACCTACTTCCAAATCCCGACTGACTGATTTTCTGAGGTCAAACCAATGCTTCACGGTTTGCTGGTGTTTATCAAACTTTTTCCTAGCCAACTCCCTATCTTCCTCCAGTTTATGCAAGGTGTTAATTCGATGCTCCATGGCAGAACATGGTGTTTCTTGCACTGATTGGGAGAGCTGTAAAGAAGGTAAAAATAAATGAGGAGGCAAAATAGCTTCCTTGCCGTATACTAGGAAAAAGGGAGAGTTTCCTATAGAATCTTTGGGAGTCACTCTGTCAGCCCACAAGGCATTCCATAAGGCGTTATGCCAATTCCTGTGATGATTTACCACCGTACGTTTCAGAATCTTGATTAAATTTTTATTAGAAGATTCAACTAACCCGTTACCTTGGGGATAATAATTAGCTGAATACTTTAAATTTATTCCCTTTTCCAATGCATACTCAGTTAATTTAACACAAGAAAAATAAGTTGCATTGTCAAAAATCAAAGATTCAGGAACACCGAATCTGGTGATAATAAAAGAATCAAGGAATGATATCACCTGTTTCGAATTAACTACTCGCAAGGGGATGGCTTCAACCCATCTAGTGAAGTATTATATGGCTGTCAAAATGTATTTATGCTACTGTGAAGAAGCTGGTGTGATTGGGCGAACAATATCCATACCCCATTGGTGAAATGGGACTTCGATAATAACCGGCTGGAGGGCTAACGCTGCCTTCTTCAGTCTGCCTCTTGCTCTCTGACACTCTTGACACTTCCTGGTGAAAGCATATGCATATTTGAACAACATGGGCCAGTAGTAACCAGCTTTAAGTATCTTATGTGCAGTGGTTTCTCCACCAAAGTGTCCTCCGACTGGTCCTGCATGTAGTTGAGATAACACAATATCAGCCTCACTTCTTTCTAGACAACGGAGGAGAACTCCTTCGAAATTCTTTCTAAACAAAATGTTATCAATCAGATGATAAGGGGCAGATATCAATCTCAAAGCCCTTTTATTACGTGGGTCTAAATGATCAGGAGTATTCCCATGCAATAACAAAAACTTAATAGCATTATACCAAGAATCAGGAGGAGTGGAGATCGGAAAAACTTCCCTTTCGAACAAAGAAGGTTCGCTAAAGAAGTGCAGATCAGTTTCAGAACTGTTCGAAGATCCAGCTACTAGCTTGTAGAGTCCTTGTCCCCTGACAATATTTAAAGGCTTAATTTCCAGTTCGTATTCCTGAAGAGCTGTAACCCAATGTGCTCGTTTTTCACCAAGATCCTTTTGTACCAAGATATTTCTAACTGCAGAATATGGTACAATGACTTTGGTGTCGGACTTCAGCAAGTAAGGCCTGAAATGTTTGACATATTTGAAAATAGTAAAAGCTTGCTTGTCTACTTCTGGATAGTTCAACTCTACACCGTTCAAACCAGAACTCGTAAAAGCGATAGGAGCTTCATTATTTTCCTAGTTTTTCTGTGTCAGAAGAGCAGCATATGAAGAATCAGAAGCAAACGTATACAAAATGAAAGGTTTGGAAAAATCTGGGCTAGTTAGAGTAGGAGCTTCAGCAATAGCTTTTAAGATATCATGAAAATATTGCTTCTCATCAGTAGACAATTTAAAATAAACATCTTTCTTGATCATTTTCTAAAGCGGCCTAACAATTTCCGTGAACCCAGGAATAAATCTAGAAACAAAATTTATCTTCCCAAGAAACGACTGCATAGAATTCTTTGAGTGAGGCATCGAAATCTGTGATATAGCACAGGTACGTTCTGGGTCAATATTGATGTCTTGTTTAGAAACAACAAAACCCAGTAACTTACCTTCTGTGACTGAAAAGATATATTTCTTAGGATTTAGAGAAATCCCATACTTCCTGCAACGCTAAAAAACTCTCCTGAGATGAGTTAAATGATCAGTTTTGTTTTTTGAAAAGACGGTAATATCATCAAGATAAATAACGACAAACTTACCGATCAGACCTCTAAAGGCGATATCCACTGCCCTCTGTAATGTTGCTCCGGCATTTATTAAACCAAATGGCATCTTTCTATAGGCATATGTTGCCCAAGGAGTCCTAAAAGTTGTTTTCAACTAGTCGGCTTTGGATACTAACACTTGGTTGTACCCTGAAAAGCCATCTAGAAGTGAAAACATTTCGGATCCAGAGACCTATTGCAATATTTTCTCCATTGGAGGAATGGGATAATTGTCCTTGTCCGAAACTTTATTCAGGTTTCGAAAATCGATGCATAACCTGATATCGCCATTTTTCTTTCTGACGGGGACAATATTTGCCACCCACTGTGCATGCCAAACCGGGAAAATTATTCTGGCGGCAAGGAGTTTATTCAGCTCCTTCTTGACAGCTAGTTCTAGACTAGGATGCATTTTCCTCAATTTCTGTTGAAAAGGTTTAGCCTCTGGTTTCATAGGAATGACATGTTGCATTATATTAGGATCGAATGTCTTAAGATCCTCGTAATCCCATGCAAAAATGTCTTTAAACTCATTAAAGAGTCTTATAAAGGCTGTTTTTTCCTGGGGAGTACACGTACTACCCAAATTTACACATTGAGGGTTATGTTCAGTGCCTAGATTTACAATGTCAGATTGCATGATGGAGCTGTTAGTTTTACAGTTCCTTGCAGCTTTAAATTTATCCTTCAAGTCATAGAATTTCTCAAGTTTGATTACTGATCTGGGAAGAGTACTAACCTGATTGAGAGATTCCTGAATTGAGCAAGGCTTATGAATTACCACAAAATTATATAGATCCTCATCGTGAGTCATTTTGTCAATGACCGCATATTTAAAAGTATCCTTCAAAGTCAGAAAATCGATCAACTGCTCATCGTTGTCGAAGACTCTCCAATTTGCTATGTTGTCAGGTATAGAAGGTCTGAAAAGAAATTCAACCGAGAAAGAATCAGTAAGCATTCCTTCAGACGGAATTAACCTTGAAGCAAAATTAGCTAAAAGATCAGCTTCTTGATTTAGATAACGAGGGATGGAACTTATGTTAAAGGCTTCAAATGCTAATAGTAAATTCCATACCTCTGCCTGATAATTTCTTAGGTGTCTGGGAATGCAATGTATAGTGTTACGTACCTGTCTAACAATTACCTCAGAGTCCCCTAACACTACCAAAGCTTTGGCTCCTAGGTCAATTGCTTTTTTCAGCCCTTGAATCAGAGCTTCGTATTCAGCCACATTGTTGGTGCATTCGAATTCTAACCTGCAAGTTATGAAATACCTTTTCCCATAGGGGTCTATCAGCAAGCAACCTGCACCAGTCCCTTATTTTGACTTAGACCCGTCGAAATATAAAGACCAGAGACCATTGTTCAGATCTAAGTGTACCGCAGTTGGGACTGGAATTTCATCTAGAACTGGCGAAAAATGGCAAATTTTAGACTGTTGTTCTGCACTTGTTATTGATGATGTTTCAGCTTCAATGTCCCCAAAGAAAGAATCTGCCATATAGTTGCACATTATGGTATCAGTGAATAATACCGGTTCATTCGAATCATCCAATTCGGTGACGGTATGCTTCATGTAGCGTTCCCGATCAATTCTGATTTTATTTGGGCGATCATTATGAGATATCCATAAGTGTGACCAATCAGTAGAAAAATATCCCTTCAGTTTCTCAGACCAATCTCTACTGAGAAATAGACCATATGCTTCTGGGATGTCTGCTACAATTATGTCAATAATAAAATGGACTCGAGGATTCGAAGCTAGCCTAATCAACACCTCTTTCAACTTACCTATTACTTTTACATTTGAACGATCAAGCTGTACAATGCTTGTATCACAAGGCACAGGGACATCATTAAGTTTTTTACATATAGAGTATGGCATAACGTTCTTGGAGGCCCCTGAGTCTATCATACAGTTGTGCACTTTACGATTACATATTTCAAATGTAAGTAAAAAAGGTGGAGTTGAAGAATCAGATTTCTTGCCTATGGATGATGCATTGACTGAAGATTTTGTTGGGTTATTTTTATTGTTAGCAGAGCTGTTTTGACTTGAAGGAGTTTTTCCACTTTTACATGGAGATACCCCTTGCATCATTTTATCTCTAATCACCGGTAACTTAAGTAGTTCATAGATAGAGATGTTGGCTCTGATTTTCTTTAAATCTTCAATCAGATCGTATTCTAAATCAAGAGAGGGTGCAGATTTGCTATTTGCAGATTGGGTTTTTGTTTGAGCAGCTGAACTATTATCTGTAGCAGTTGAATAAGGTTCCCCTAAGGGCTGATATTTCTTACTTCTAGTGTTATATTGATGCTGGTTTACATTGAAAACACCTACATCTTCATCATCAGTCAATTCTGATGTATCCCAGAAGTGGCTGATAACTTGAGGAGTTTTATCTTCTGTGTCATTATATTTGTCTTGGGTACCTTCAAAACTCTGTCCTGAAGATTGAGTTTCATTTTCAGCTGATGTTTCTAGACCTGAAACTAATAACTTGAGGAAACTGTTAATTTCATCAACACTATTAGCTTCAAAGGGTGGGGTCTATCTAGGAGCTCTATTCGGGAATGGCCTTTTGAAAGGTTGTCTAGGTGGTTCTTTAGTAGGAGTGTTTTTAGAAGTGCCTTTCTTTAAATCAATGATTTCATTAGACAGTTTTTAATAACTCTTTGGAGGCTATCTAGGTCTAATGAATCTTGACCCTTTTTCTCAGGGTTTGTGTTCTTGGTATGACTGTCGATCTTCTTACGAGAAAAAGATGCAGAATCTGTGTCTACTCCAGGATTTGCTTTTATGGAAGACATATCTTTCTCAACCTTAATTGCTTCTTCAAAGTTTTCAGCAAGGGTAAGTTTGGCTTTTTGTCTGACAAACATGGCCATTGAAACAGGCAAGGCTGAAGTGTAAAATTCAATAGTGACATCCTCAGCTAGCCTTGAAGCAGCAGGGATCCTATTTCTTAGAGTTAGGAATCGCTGGTTAAAATCTTTGACCTTTTCCTTGGTTTCCATGCAAATTCTAGACAATTCTAACACCAAGGCAGCTGGAGTCTTGTCGTCTCCGAACTTGTTCATGAAAGCAAGGTCGAATTCGTTCCAGCTGGTAATGGAACCAGCCGTAAGTGAAAAATACCATGTCGATGCTTTACCCTCAAATGTATAAGGGAAAAGCCGACATACTACATCTTCATGTTCAACATCCAAGAGCCGAACCGCCAACATAAACTTCTTGACATGATCTTCCACTGGTTCTTTCAACTCAGGGTTGAACTTGGGTAATAACTTCTCAGGATGCTTAGGTAAAGGGTGTTGATTGCCTGGGACAGCTACTGCATCCTGAGCTAAGCATGGCATATTAGCATTAGGGTTTGGGGGATTTACACCTGCCATGTTTCTTGGAGTCGGAGGTGGTGAAGGTGGTGTTTGATGAATGCGAGGAGGCGAATGAGGTGGTGATGGTGGTTGACCAGCCCCTCCTGAAGAAGGTGGTACTGAAGAAGATGAAGGCTAATTGGTGCCTATCAAAGGCTGTTGTATCTGAAGATCAGGGAGGGAACCTAAAGGTTGCTCCTGTTCTTCCAAAGCAGGTTCAGAACGATGAGTGCAGGGACGTGTGATCTGCGAGAGAGGTAGTTCAGTGGGTTGGCGCCCAGTGAGATTCGAATATGCCCTAGTTAGGATCCTACGAGATTCGTTTATGGCTTGCTCGTACTAGTCAATTTCTTCAGGTAGGTGAATACTGGGAGAGTTGAACTGAGAGATAAGATTTCCAACAGAGTCGCTCACTCGGGTTTCATTTAATCGTGATGAACGCTGAGAACGTGGTTGTGTAGTTGACTGTATCTGAGGGGTGATAGGCTGATTAACTTTGTTTACAAGATTGTTTTCATCATCCATGTGTCTAAGCTGGCCCTCCTTCTAGCGCCATTGTTGATGGGCATATGTGACTATGCACGCAACGGGGGAAGACAACCCAGACCGGGATCCTTAAAGCAGGCTCCAAGCTGTTTGGGATGGTTGTTCCCGACAGGTTTAAAGGCTCTGTTAGCCTGAAAGTCTAACTAAAGAGAAATTTAAAAGATTATGCTAACGCTAATGATTATGTATCAAATATATACCTATCTCTATACAATTTATTGAATACTATTAATTACAGTATTAATAAGTAAAATCAGTTTATGTTACAAAGATAGAAGTTAAATAACCATTAACAGACTTGATCAATTAGAAAGATACATTATATACACCTGCAGATTAATAAGGAATAAAAAGAATAATATGAATGTGACATGAGTATAAACATCTGATTCAAATAGATTTTTTAACCATATAATTAACAGAATAGAAAAAACATTAACCTAATCTAAGTCCTATCTTGATCAGGAGCAATAAAATATTTAACCTGATATCAGATCTACCAATGAAACTATTGCATTAATAATCCTGATAGTAATCAAAAGAAATTCTGAAATTAACAAGATCATACAATAGGTGCATATATCACATATGATATGATGTGAAACATCAGTAAATCGAAATCATTACCATTCGACAATTATATAACATATATTTGCATAATTCTTAAAAGAAATCATAGCAAACGTTAATAATATGGAAAAATTAAACAACAAGACTAAGCGATACAATACACACATATACAAAGTAAAAATACTGTAAAAATATGTAAGTATCCCTGGTTTAACAATCTGTAGCTGCTGACAGCCAACTCTCTTGAGTCACAGGGAAATCAAACAATAGTCTTGTCCCTTTCTTCTCCAAACTATCGACCCCCTTTTTCCACATGCTATCTCTCTTTTAAATACATTAAATCTTCAAAACAGTTCTAAAAACTAGAGATAGCAAAATCTAAACCTTTAACCAATTTCCCTTAAAAATGACAAGTAAGACATGTCATTTTTCTATATATGTGGAAATGCCTAGAAATGGTAAAGATTCGATCCATAAATATCGAAGACATCAACGATGAAACAACACCTGTAATACCTGTTAATCGATTTGTTCCGATAATGTGGGGATCATCCTAAAACAAACAGCCATCAAAATCTGAGCAAGAACAGCAACCATATCGCCTGCGATGCAACACATGAAAGTGATATAATTAACACACATACAAAAATCGAAATGACAAAAACTATATAATAAACAAAAATAAGACAAACCAATACCTATACAGAAATAACCTGATCATTAATCCATCATAACTTCAAAATTTGAAACCGATAGCAAATATACCCCAAAACATCACAATTTTACAGGAGCGTTGAAGACTTGGATGTTCACACCACTCGATTGACTCTGCGACTGACCCTTAAAATGTATAAGGGAAACTTGAGCATTAAGCTCCCGTACCTTTTCTTTGTTCTTATCATTCTCATGCTGTAATTTAAGAACCCTTCTAATCAGCTTGTTCTTATGATTTTTTAAATGCAAGAGATGCTTATCACTCGAGTCTACTTTCTCCTTTAACTTAAGATTATCGGCCTTCATCAAATCATGATTAGCTATTACCTCATTCACCCTTTCTTCCATCCTGCGTATCTTGTCTAAGAGACAGTTAACAAACAATGGATGCATCATATCCCCAACGTCATGAAAACCAGATGAGCTTGTCTCTACAGGCTTCTCTTTAGCAGGAAGATCAATAACAGGGTCAGGCTGAACATCCTTATCAAACGCAGGAGAACCATCCTCGACAGGATTCGAGGTATATTGAGGACCAACATTATGATCATCCACATGCAAAACAGGGTTGCTTTCATCATCGTCGATAACGACAGTCTCGACACGAATAGCATCATTCACTGATGGCTTAACAATATTACCTTTGGCCATACTCCTAGTAAATCTTCCTATCACTTTAGCTCTTGACCTGTTACTTCCCTGATTACATGTTTTATCAACACTATTCTTTGGTGTAACTGGTGACAAAGTTGAAGATTTCCTCATTATTTTAGAAACCAGAGGGGTACCCGGGCTTCTTACCGAAGTGGACACAGGGTCGCGACAAGCTTCGGGGCTCATGCGGCCGATAGGTTTTAACAGAGGCTCTCGTAAAGGAGGAACTGAAACATGATTCAGCTCTTGATGCCTGTTGCATTCCTCGGGGTTGTGAAACTGACAGTGGCAGAAGGCCGAAAAACCATTGGACTCAACGAACTCATCCCAGGACCAGTTTGACTTCGACAGCTCCCAATCAATTAACATACGGACTAAGCCATGGTGAAAGAGACTATGACTAAGATGCTTAGGACCCTTCTTAATTGCAGATGACATTTTAACCAAACTTCGCACCAGATAATAAGGTAAGTTCAGCGGGAAACCTATAAATGCAGACATCAACCTGAGATGGTAAACGTAAGTGGAGGAAAGCTGACCTTCACAGGTCACGTACCTGTGAAGTAAATCCAGGACCGGGCGCCATTCCTTTTTGATGTATCTACGGGATACTCCACTTCGGAACGATACCTCTTGACAAGGGTTTTTTAGTAGCCGCTGCCACTCAGTATTTTCCATCCGTTTATATTTAAACCACCTCTCTCCTGTTAGTGACAGACCAGTGGCAAGCGCTACTGATCGCTCATCCACCCGAAAACGGAGATCGCCTACTTCAGCCTCAAAATCAACCAAGGAGACAGCAAACACCCTTGTGACTTCGGGGTTCAAATCGAATAATTTACTGACAAATGGAAGCCATCCAATATCCTTGACCTTTGCTAACAGCTCAAGGTTGGAATCCAGCAATTTCATTTCACAAGGCTCGACCCTCACCACCGGCACCATGACTGACTGTGTCAAGGTACGCACGCAACCGCACACAGAACAAGTACCATAGCTCGACACAAGACAGTGAACCAGATAGTGAGCACTTGGGATGCAGACCGAGGAAGAAATACAAGCAACGAAACCCTATGCATTCATAAACAAACTGTAACATGATCGGATGCAGACTATACCCCTGTAAACCTGGTATGGACAGAGGCATTATCGCTCAGAGATGTAATCGAGTAATGAGGAATGACGGTTGAAGACTCCAGATAACTCATGTTATCATTATTTATCTGGCGTTAATGATATGAAACCTTTCGCTGTACATGAAACAGGTGTTCCATTAACTGATAGCCACGATGGAGGACACGTACTGGGACTTAAATGTGATAGACAGAGCTCAGTACCAATGTGATGATACCGTATCGACTTCGCACCAGATGGATCAAATTCGGAGGTGATGGCAGAGGTCATAAAAATCACAAGGATTAAACCTTTGAAGATCAATGCATAAACCTTACAGTATAATAATGTTAAACCCCGAAGGTGGCGATCATGTGATAATAATACAAACCATCACGTCGAAACCAGACTTTGCAATATAGACCATATTATAAAGATCAACATAAACAGTTATGGTAATATCGACCATGGTTTGTAAACTTAGGATATGGCACGTAAAACATTTGGCCTTCGACACTCTAGGATTTACCAAATTTATAACAAGCTGACCGCTTAACCATTAATCAACCTTGAAATAAAATCTATGGTAATGTGATAAATCATACCAAGATCACCATTCCAATATCTCAACCTTTATCAATAATTATAGTAACAAAACCAAATAATAAAATCAATTGATAATGTTTTGGATAAGATTTCAAGATTAGGTTATGATAAAAGATATGAGAATTATTAATACTCCTCCTTTGATTTTTAAGTGTAAGTCAATAATAACTCGATAATGGTGATTTTTCCACATAACCTATGGTTTGCAAAGGCTGCTTAAAAAACATCAAATTTCACTGATTTAGTAGCTCGCAGAATCTCATAGTTTCAGCAGCTGGTGATTCATTAGATTTGCTTTCAGAAATTCGAACATTTCATCAAACAAAATAGGATTTTGTTTGATGAAATAAATGTTTTTTAAGGCTGTTGGGCAGGGGCACAATAGGAAGTAAGGAAAATTATTGGTGAATCTGCTACTCACACGGGGCAAGGCTAGCATGACGTGGGAAACCATTCCATTCCCTACATTACAAGAGTGAGGAAACATGGGAACATCCATTTCATGAACCTTGCAGCATGAATCAATTATACTAGATGGTGTCTACAAATAAATCTTGCAGCAGACGGTAAGGTGCCACGACCGATGGAATGACGTGGATAGATCCCCTATAAGTAAAGGATAACTCTACTCACGCCATCGCACATGCTGATTCCAAATACACTCAATGATAGAGTGTGCAGGAATGTTGACTAGCCATTGTGAGGGTTAGTCTCGAAGCCTTATATATATTTCTTTCAGAGCAATGGGAGTGAACTACATACCTCCAAAATCCGAGTTCTACTTCTCCACGAGTCTGCAGAGGCCCAAAGAGTTTGACGATGAAGATATGGTTTGAGAAGCTTATCTATTTGGGGGTGTTGATGGTTGGTGAGAAGCTTCTACACTATCTCATCACCTTGATATTGCATTCCAAGAGTGACACCATCCATCAGGGACTAGACGTGATACCCGCACCTCCAACGATGTGGGACTTGGACAATTACTCTCCATAAGTGTTTTTTTAGGAACCCATGATAGAATCGCTGCCACCAAAGCCTCCGCAGAAGGAGATAGTCATTGACTGCTTCTGCCATAAGCATTTTTTTATATGGGAGTGTCATGTCTCTAAATCCTGTACAACCCTGTTTGTGAAGTCCACTTTCCAAGGGTGATGGGCTGGTGTAGACATGCGACACCTTATTGCATGTGGGAGATCTCACTCCACTGGAGGTGATAAGTACAAGAGTGACAAGCCACCTCATAAGTTTGATTTGACCAGGAGCAATGCGACACTTCTTTCAGAGCCCACGGCTAATAGTGTTACCCAACGAGGAAGGAGGTGGCGAATGTGATTGAGCCGAGGAAAGATGCAAGCTACCTTGCCAGTGTGTACCCATGTGGAAAGCTGCATTTGAACACGATGGAAGAACACGCTTAGGGTAGGGAAGGAGGCATCATACTTATAATCTGTCATAGCATCCAAGCACGTCGAACTTTTACTCGGGCCGAATGCGACCGCCATCACCATAATCTTTGTTTATATTTGTAAAACGTGGCAATAGTTCCACTCCCTGTACTGTTAACGCATGATAGTGACTTGTAATAAATTTTCAATTCAGTAGTCTCAGCACTAGAATAATATAAATACACTCTCGATAGAGGGAGGATTTATTTGGTTGGATTGGGAGACATTCTCAAGCTGAGGCTCTCCGTTGTAAATAAGATTTGATGCCTGCATTTTGAATAAAATTGTAGAGAAGGAATTGTTTCTCATGGCAGAGATTTATGTGTCATTGCTTTTTCCAATATGTATTTTCCTTTACGTGCAATGTGCTTCATGTTTTCATCCCAGTCTGTTGATTGGTTTCATGTCTGCAACTTAGTGTATAACAGTTAGGAATTCATACCTGCTATGCTACGGCTGTTGTTCCAGACATTTATCAAGATTTCTTCTAAAGTTGTGTGGGATTCATCTCATTGGTGCTCCATGTGAAGGGTTGTTCTCCCCCATCCTCTAACCATCCTCTAAATACCTCCTGATTGTGAAATCGACGTCTAATTTGCCTCTGTTTGCAACCTTATGCCATTCTTTCCCTTATGCAAATGTTCCCTACACAAGTTGTCGAATCCATTTCCAATGGTCCTTTGCCCTGATAATCCCACCATGCACCTCACATTAATACACTTTCCCCCATTCAGGATCCTGGTCCCTTGATTATCCTTGATTGAAAATATTATGCAGAGTAGACTTTGAAGATAAACGAGAGATCCCTCTCTGATTGCACAGGTCCGGAGGCACAATATAAGGTGGTTCTACTATTGCCCAGGAGTGGGCCCTTCCCCTCGACCTTGGGGCTCAATCCCAGTGCCAACAATAGCATTTTGGATTAAGGAGGTTCATGACAAATTAATTGGTAGGTTCTCCATTCTTGCATGGTTTTCCTCTTCCATCCCTAGTCCTGATGTTTCTCTTAATTCCAACTTTCTATTTCCTTTCAGTGTATATCAACCATATTCTATGTGATTGTGTTGTTCAATTAAAAAAATGAAGAAAACTTAAAAGTGGACCTTTAATGGTCATTCTATTGTATTTGAAAGGTGTTGGAAATCTGAACTATCTTTCAGCTTCCATAGTAATGAAATAAGCTTTGGGAATGCTCGTCTACACCCACCTTTTCTATTGGATTATTTAAATAAAATATTATTGCACACACACATATATATATCTTGATATGGAATATTCACTTTGTTTAGATATTTTCTATTAATTTCAAAGAGATTCAGTTAAAACTTGGAGTTTACATAGAAGAAATTATACTGGAATGTGCAATTTGTTTTTCATTGGAAAAGTGAAAGAAATAAAGGGTTTTGATATTTTTGAAGACAAAAATGAAAGAGATAGGGTATAGTCATGTCATAGATAGGAGAATAACACAACACATATTTCCCATTTGATTTAGATGGTTGTACTTATATGTTATTTAAATATATATTTCTTTACCATGCTGTAGGTGGATGCAATCAACAATGGTCGATATATGAGTTAGTATGCGAGGGGTGGGATTTTGGGGTTTTTGTATCTTGTATTCTGGCCTATTATGATGGCTATAGAGTAAATGGTATTTTAAACTTTGTAGAATTATGAAATTTACATAAATTTCTCCTCCATAATTAATAGTGGAAATACTCTGGTTAGGGTTTTTCTTCATTACTAACTGGTCTCCTTTGTATATGTGTTATTTGCTTGTTTTAGAATTGGATGGGGTCTTTTTAGAACACTTGATGATCCATTAGAGCGACTAGTTAATTTTCTATGATTTGCTTGTTTTAGAATTGGATGGTGCCCCTTTAGAACACTTGATACATAAATTTCCTTTTTATTTAGTTATAGAATAAATTAAGTGAAAATTGTTTAATAAGACACTTATACTTTCTGTAGCTTTGATTTATTTTTGACATAAATAATTATTAATTATTTGATGTTTCATGTTGTAGATGGAAAGTATTGTAAATCAAGGGAAACTAGTACCAGACGATGTCATTGTTAATATATTATCAAGGTGCCTTGAAAAAAGTGCACTGAAGGGTGAATCCGGATTTATACTTGATGGGTATCCAAGAACAACACGACAAGCTGTAAGAATTTCCAACCTATTATTATAGGGTAATGAATCTCATTGTGGTTTCTCTATTTTGAGTTTCGGACTGTACTTCCAATTGTTGTCTATGTCAAATGGTGCTGTGATGACAACATTGTATATTTTATCTAATCAAATTTAGAGTGAAATCTTATGTTCAGATAGAGGATGTGTTCAATAGGATTTCTTGTAGTATCCTATCCATTGTATGGAGTCTGCGCTAGAAATTTGAAAATACTTGTCCATAAAAAAATTGTGAAAGGTAATTGATTGATGTGTTTATTAGCATAAAGCACCTCACATAAACTTTCATGAAGTGTTCCTTAACTAGTCAAAATTATGCTAAAATGATCTAATACTAAATTCAAGTTTAAGGAGGATAATCAACATGTCAATTAGCAAACCTTAGAAAAAATTCACATGAGCAGTAGAGGGTAAGGAAGAAACACAATGGATTGACTGTGTAACGCCTCAGTCAGAACAAAGCCATAAAATCCATCTCTTCAATGTATCGCATCTAAGCAATTGAGTTTCCATATGTTATGTGACCTGCATATGTCAATAAGCTTGCAGTTTAATATTTTTTATTTTTGTCCTACTAGTTTTTCCCCTTGGTTTTTTCTACTTTTCAAAATTTATGGTTTGTTGCAACTTTATAAAATAATATGGTTGTTCTTTTGTAGGGCCTCCAATCCTAAAATTATTACAATGCAACATCGGGGTTTTACGATGCTGTCGATTGCAACAACATAAAAGAAAAATATAACTTTTTCTTTTCCAAGGAAACAGTGTATCTTTTATTCAAGAAGAATGAAAAATATAATCATCAGGTGCTTTGAGCACACTAAAAAATACCTATTCTAGAGAGTTACAAGTGAACACCCACAATGTTCTTCACTGTCCACCTCATAGTACCTAATGATATCTGAGGTGTGACATACAAATATAATAAAAAAGGTCCAAAGACCGAAATATTACAACTTATCAGGTGCACTAGAAAATTTCAAAATGTCCCTCCTAGAGGGTTTCCAGAAAAGTTCTAGAAGAGATGAATTCTTTAAGAGGCCCATAAAAAACAAACTGTTTCATTACCTACATATGTCAATAAGCTTGCAATTTAATATTTTTGATTTTTGTCCTCCTAGTTTTTCCCCCTATTTTTTTCTACTTTTCAAAATTTATGGTTTGTTGCAACTTAATAAAATAATATTGTTGTTCTTGTCTAGGGCCTCCAACACTATAATTGTTAAATTGCAACATAAAGGTTTTACGATGATGTCGGTTGCAACAACGTAAAAGAAAAATATAACTTTTTCTTTTCCAAGGAAACAATGTATCTTTTATTCAAAAAGAATGAAAAATATAATCATCAGGTGCTTTGAGCACACTAAAAAATACCTATTCTAGAGGGTTACAAGTGAACACCCACAATGTTCTTCACTATCCACTTGATAGTACCTAATGATATCCGAGGTATGGCATATAAATATAATAAAAAAAGGTCCAAAGACTGAAATATCACAACATATTAGGTGCACTAGGAAATTTGAAAATGCCCCTCCAGGAGGGTTGCCAGAAAAGTTCCAGAAGAGTTGAATTCTTTAAGAGGCCCATAAAAAACAAATTGTTCGAATAATAATAAGCTGAAGTGATTTTCCTCTAGGTGCAGAACCTCCATCGATAAGTTATGAGCAACCAGGTTATATTCTCTATAAACATGCGTAAAAGAGATGTTCTGAAACCTTCTTGAAATATGTTTGACATGATCAACAACTGCAAGAAGACCAATACATTGTACCTATTGCTATTCTGTCATCCAATTTATAATGAGAAGGGAGTCCCCAAAAGCCTGCACAGTTCTCAAACCTTTGTCTGAAGCAAAATTTAGAAGAAAAAATTGCCTTAAATTCACACAAGTTATTTTCCCACTTCCCATGGTAGCTTTGGAGTGAAACTAATGGGAATCTAAAAGATGTAAAGTAAAACCAAGACCACAAATCCTTTCCTATCCTTGATAGGCCCCATCAAAATGACCACAGGGAATTGTTTTATCCCTTGTAGGTCCCCAAGTACATGCGGAGTTTTATAAATAGGCACTTCCTTATAAAATGGGAGTAATGCAACCACCTATACAGAGATTTGAAAAGTAGAGAGAGATTTACCCTCAAACAGAGAAGTATTCCTTCTATGCTAGGGTCCCAACAAGAGTAAAAATGGGACTGCTCTTATCCTCTCTAACTCCTTTGTAGTGAACCAAGTCTGGAAGCAGGATTCTAATGTCATGCCCCCCATAATGTAGGAAGTCCCAATAATCTTTCAATTTCTCACCAGACCGGCAAGGAGTAAGTACAATATAAAACAAGATGGGCATTTGTCTCTTCATAATATTTGCATAAGGTACAAATACTAGGACTCAACTTTCCTCTTTTTTGTGAATGATCCCAGGTCAAGACCCTGTCTAAAAGAGCCATCCACAAGTGTAACTTAGCTCTAGGTGGTTCCCTCACCTTCCACAATGCAGTACACCACCAAATAATGTTACCTTTTGCCTACGGAAATAGTGTTGTTTATCCAAGTCTAGTAGTATAAGAACCTCCTGTTTTATTAAGTGCCCAAATACGTTCATCTAGGACCCTCCTTAATTTGATGTGTGCCTTCTGAATTTCTGCACTAAGAAGGTCCCATGGATTAGCTAAATCACCCCCAATACCGAGGTCTAAGAAATTTTTCCATCCTTGTCTCGACAAAGTAGATTGGTCAAGCTTAGTGATTAAGTTAGCTTTTGTTTTTGCAATCAATTGTAAGTGATGAACAAGTGCCTCTGAAAGAAAAATGTTCCTATTACACCCCATAATTGCATCAACTCCGATTCTTAGCTGAAGCCTAGGACCCATCCCCAACTTCCCATGCCATATAATGACCAATAACTGGGAAGGCTAATTTTCAAGCCTTCCATTGGTTGGACACATTATGTATACTCTTATGTTCTTTCCTCATCCACTCCATCAAGGAACTTGGGGCTATATTTTTTTGAATCAATATCCTTCGCTAAAGACTATATTTTTATGACATTCCACAATGCCTTAGCTGCTAATGACTGACCAAGAAGATGGATATGTTTAAGGTACCATCCCCCCAGTGCTTTGGGAGATCCTAGATTCTTCCATTTAACCTAGTGAGTTCCTTTATACTCACTACTTCCTTGCTATAGGAACCTGAAATATTACTTCCTAATCTTTTTGAGAATACCTTTAGGAATATGAGCTAGAGTGTGCTAGTACACAAATATGGCTTCTAGAACTGACTTCACCAGTACCAATCTCCCTCCTTATGGCAACCAACTATTACACCAAAGAGGGAAATTATTTTGGCAATCTTGGAAACTGACCACAACCAATCAGACTTTCCATAGTTTGTTTAAAGAGTGAATCCTAGGTACTTAACACCATCCATCGGATCCAAATACTGATATGGAAAATATCTTTCAAATGTTCAAGATTGTTCCCCATCCATACTTGGAAGTGTATAAGGTGGATTTGGTATCGTTGACCTCCATCTCAACATCCCTACCATATAGTTTTAGTATCTCATGGAGAGCATCTCCTTCCTTGTCAGAGCCAAAGCAAAGAAAAAGCACATCATCTATAAATAATAGGTGAGACAGGGATTCTCGTTTGCCTACCTTCACTCCTTGTACAATCCTCAATCTCCTTGCCTCCATTATGTACTTGCTAAGATCTTCTGCCACCAAAACAAATAGGAATGGGGACAGCGGGCATCTCTGCTTAATCCATCCCATAGGCTTAAAGAATTGTGATACTGGGCCATTTATAAGGATCACAAAGGAATTAGATATTGTGATTCACACTTTTCATATAAATCTTAAAAGTAGATTCAGACTTCTCTTAGAATCTTAAAAGTAGATTCAGACTTCACTATATGTTACTAGATATTGTGATATTTTCACTTTGGTCTTCTAAATCTTGCAATCTAAAGTTATGTGGCCTTTGAAATTTTAATTATCACTTGAATTGCAAGATCACATGTCCCTATATTGATGGAAATGATATGGATTTCACCTTGACCAGCTTTATCCAATTGCTGGCATTAAAGCTGTATAATGTTTTCTCTTTCTGAAATTTCAAATGCACATGGATTTTTATAAAGGCTATAGGACGTCTCCTGTGTCTAAAATTACTGAACATTGAATGAAAAGGGTGTTAACTGGTTTGGATACAGCTAGCATTTCTAGCTAAGATGATATCACACTAAAATGTGGAACATTTTATCATGTATGTAATATTGGACAGGGTGGAGCATTTTATTCAGGCTGTTAGAACATATGGGGATAGGATTTTTCAAAAGCTGTTAGGATTATTAATCCTCCCTTGTCCAAATTTGGTCATATGTCTAAATCGGGAGTCATGTCTAAATCGGGAGTCCATCCAGTCTATTTATAGTCATTAGCACCATTGGTTAAACTTAACCTAATTGGGGCACATGTTTCAGTTACCAAAGTGTGGGGAACACTAATTGAGGCTCACTGCCACTTATTGCACTTGATTGCATAAGTTTAGGAGTCTCCTAGATCAATCCCTACAATTTAGGAAGCAACTGGGAGTGCCGAAACCAACCAAGGTCAGTTAACTTCAGTTGATGACTAGTCAAGCCAAGTTAGGAGTCAGTTACATTCAGTTCTAGCTCTCTACATTCAGTTAAATAATGGTTTAATTAATTACACAGATGTGGGGTGTTTTTCTCACCTACCACAGTCAGTTAACCATTATTTAATACTAAATGTCATAGTTGGTTGTGTTTTAGAACTCCGGTTATGATTTAGACAAGGACAATTAACTACTGGGTCCTTAACTTCAGTTGATGACTAGTCAAGACAAGTTAGGAGTCAGTT
>LPNX011235412.1:138119-174412 GCA_001517045.1 Pseudotsuga menziesii
GATATGTTATTATGTGATTCATTATATATTTCAGAAGCTATATCATACTATGGAGCTCCAGCATTCGCTCTCAACAGTCCCAGTGCTTCTCTACCATTGATCACATGCTCATCTTCTCACAGAACTAGTAAAGAGGAATATTTTCTGCATCCACCTGGACACCTGCTCCGAACACTTGGGGCTGTTCTTACCACTCATGGTTTGCTGTTCATGGCTGAAAAATATCAGTTTCTTGAGTGTTCTTCACATTCTCTGAATTATCAAGAACCTTTCCTCACTTTTCAGTTGACTTCAGTTGCGCTACATGGGTCCAGTCTTCATTCGGCAGCTGTCTATATTTCTGATTTAGTTGAGCATATCATTCTTCTTCCAAAGAGGAAGATTCCTCCAGAAATATGATGGAGAGGTTCACATGCTAGGCCCCAGGATACCTGTGCATAGAAGAACTAGATTGATCCTGATTCTACCTGCTTAATTAGAAGGGGGGGGGTTTTTCCCATGTGGTTTTTCCCCAAGCACCTTATTTTTGAGCAGTTACTTTACTTTACTTGATGTAATGGGTGAAATTTGGTATTAGTTACCAGGGCCCATAGTTTGTCCAAGTTAGCATTTAGAGGGGGTGTTAGGATTATTAATCCTCCTTTGTCCAAATTTGGTCATATGTCTAAATCGGGAGTCCATCCAGTCTATTTATAGTCATTAGCACCATTGGTTAAACTTAACCTAATTGGGGCACATGTTTCAGTTACCAAAGTGTGGGGAACACTAATTGAGGCTCATTGCCACTTATTGCACTTGATTGCATAAGTTTAGGAGTCTCCTAGATCAATCCCTACAATTTAGGAAGCAACTGGGAGTGCCAAAACGAACCAAGGTCAGTTAACTTCAGTTGATGACTAGTCAAGCCAAGTTAGGAGTCAGTTACATTCAGTTATAGCTCTCTACATTCAGTTAAATAATGGTTTAATTAATTGCACACATGTGGGGCATTTTTCTCACCTACCACAGTCAGTTAACCATTATTTAATACTAAATGTAACAGTTGGTTGTGTTTTAGAACTCCGGTTATGATTTAGACAAGGACAATTAACTACTGGGTCCTTAACTTCAGTTGATGACTAGTCAATACAAGTTAGGAGTCAGTTACATTTAGTTAAATAATGGTTTAATTAATTGCACACATCTGGGGTGCTTTTCTCACCTACCACAGTCAGTTAACCATTATTTAATACTAAATGTAACAGTTAGTTGTGTTTTAGAACTCCAATTGTGATTTAGACAAGTCTTGGTTACCTACAGTCAAGTAGAGTCATCAATTCGAATTTCCTCATGTGGATTCGAATTGCTTGTGGCTATTAAAGCCATTTTACATCATTGTAATTATTATCTGGATTACTTTTTTGATTAATGAAAGCATTCACAGCTGCAAGCCTTTTGCACTGTTTCATTCTTCAATGGCTAAGTAAATTGTGAGATCTTCTTTGTGAGTTGGGTGTTTTTCTACAGATCTATATGCTCAAATTTAACAAAAGAGAACTCATATTCACGAGGTACACATTTAGTTTATATGAAATTATGAAAACCTTTTGTCAGTTGTACGTATTTGGGCCTTATTTTGAAAAAAACATAGTTATATATTTTTTAACTATTCAATAACCCCCACTGAGGAGAGCACCCTTCCATTAGGCCAAGTTGTGAGCTTAAGAACGTTTTGAATAGGAACTCTATGCCATATGAAAAATGGAAAATGGGTCAATAGCTGTTTTTGTAGAGCATTTTATTAGGAAATTGATTAAGCCAAGGGAAATACTTTTTAAAACTCTGGAAATATTAGGAAATACATGTATTTTAAATGCTCACACATATTTTACATGTATTTTTATATATGCATATCCAACCATATTGTATCCAATTTGTTCTCATATATGTACATATATATATCTATATCCTGGTAATTTTAGCTTCTCACAGATAACTAGATGAATTATCATAGCTGACTTCTGTTAAGTATTTGATTACTAGCAATATATTAGGTTAGACTAATCTAAGCTTCTTGTTGTTTTTTCTTAAACTTTACACTCGTTTCCTTTATATCCAAATGAGGGAATAACATACGCTCTACAGGCTGAAATGATTGTTACTACATTTGTTTTTTTGGAATGACCCATTTCTTGAATTATACAACTTGGAAAAATTCCCAGAAAATGACAAGAAATGGACACTAACAAACCGTTCCTAGGGAGTTCTTGGAATGGTCAGTTTTTTAGAAATGGTACTAGTCTTTTCTCTAAAAAATTTTGTGATCCCTTTGATCCCTTCATCATAATGAGTACCATTATCCACTCGATGTATTTCAGCCACATTACTCTTTTGTACTCGCCATTTTTTATGTCCAGGAAGATATTGTAGATTCTGAGTGTATGTTGTTTCCACTGAAAATTCCTTCCATAATACCTTCACCCCCCACCCCCCAACATATTTAGTGAGTGGTATATTCCTACTACACCTTACGGATCTTTAAAGACACTGGAATTAAGTTTCCTTATAGCACTCATGCTATTTCCCAGACGCATTTCTGCATTTAATTCTCAATTCTCATGCTTTTAAATGCTTGAATCGAAAATTCACAATTCATTGCAATGATATAAAATATGTTTCAAGGCACACTCTCTTTGTTTTCACTCTTGTTTCCTCACTGTGATAGAACTGATCTTATGCAGGTAACTATGTTGGTACATAAGTTATAACTTATCTCGTGTGTAATCACATGTAGCTAGGACCAACATTAGAATTGTCTGTCTACTAGAATAAGGTGCAAGATATTACATGTTTGTAACCAAGATGTCATAATTTGGATGCTAGCTAGACTAGTGAAACATTTCTTTTTTCTCTGGTCATGTGCATGCACTAATGTGTATTGCTAATCACATGGCTTATAAGGTCCTGATATAACCAGAATGCCCAAGCTACATAATTTTAGGTAACCAAATTGATACTATTACATTGTCGTCTTTTGATACATGCAACACTGTTGATGTTGATGAGTGTCCTTTCTGGTATTACAAAAGCCTCTTTCTTTGTTTCCTTGTTTGACCATTAGATACTCAAAGTTGTGTATTGATCCTTTTTACCATTATAGAGGACTTTGTAAGTTAGGTTTTGAAACTCTTAAAGGGTTCTAACTCAATCGAAGAGAACCTGCCTTACAAGCAGGAGGTTGGTGGTTCGACTCCTCCATGCCCTAATGATATTATAATATCGGTTAAATACTAAAAGAAACTAAATTAGTGACCAAAACATGAGAGATGTGAAACTAGGCATTAAAAAGGATGCAACACATGGCGCTAATGATGAAGCCAAACATGGCGTTGATATCGTAGCAAAATAAGACGTTACTTTGGATGAAAAACATGGCACTACATAGGAAGCAAAATATGGTGCAACAATAGAAGAAATATTTGGCGTCATTTTGGTAGAAAAACATGATGCAAAAAAGGAAGCAAAAATTGGTGCAAATTTGGAAGCGAAAATTGGCACATATTTGGAAGTAAAACATGGTGCAAAATGGGATGCTAAAGTGGTAGCAAAAATGGATCCTAACATGGTTCTATTAAGGATGCAAATATATCACTAACGAGGATGTCATTTGAGAAGCAAAAGTGGACACTCGCCAGAAAGCAAAGTAGGACGTTATTTAGGAAGCAAACCTCGACGTTGTTTAGGAATAAAAGTTGGATGCTATTTTGAAAGCAAACCTTGATGTTGTTTAGGAAGAAAACTTGACGCTATTCTGGAAGCAAAAAAAAAGAGACGCTATTTTGGACGTCATAAAGGATGCTATTTAGGAAGCAAAAAAAGACATTTTTTGGGACGCTTTAAGTTTTGTCCATGATGTGTCACATTTAGTGTCTAGTTTGACCACTCAATGTAAAAAAAAATTACACTAAAAAGGGACGCTAAATGGGATGCTAATTCCAGGATTTGTTGTAGTGAAACCTTCAAACGTGACACCACATCTTACTCACATACAAAATATTGCATATGCATGGCCTATGTTGTGGCTTATGGCCCTACACATGGCATGTAATTGTTACAGAGAAAAATTCCTATGGCTTGGGGTACCACAATAGATAGAGTAACCAAAGAAATCAATCCTTTCAAATATGCAAGAGAAACCAAACATCTAACACTAAAGGATCTCGATACATACCTTATTCTGGATGGTTGATGTAGATCCCTGTTGAACTTTTCCACTCTTTCTTGTATAAGTGATTTGCTATCTCAACATTCAGCAAACAAGACAAGCATGCTATATATAATTGTGTTAGAACTACTCTAGAATATATAATCAATAACATATAAGCATTTAAAAAGCATCTATGGATTAAATACTCATTTAAATACACATTATTGGACAAGAAAAGATATTTCTATTAATATAAAATAGAGATTACAATAGTGACAACCTCTATTGGCATGCCTGCGAATCAGAGAAACTGAGTCCTTCGCCTGGGCCTCCACCACTTCAATTCTCCATCTCTCGATAGCAAGCTCAAAATAAAAGACAATCTTGGGAAGAACACAAAGTGCTCCAAGGGACAAAGGGATGAAGACTCAAGTATAAGCTTCGGTAACAATGGACTATAGTTCTCTTTCTCTTCAATTCCTCTCCTTTCAATGTATCTAAAGGGTTCCTTATATAGTGCTTCAATGGGGTAATGGAAGGTAAAATCTGAGCAATCTCAAGGCATATGGAAGGCCAAAAGACAAGTGATTCGGATCCACATCAAGGAAAACTCCAAAACTATTTATCCTTTTGCACACATCCTGATGTACGTGGGTTCAAGGGTCAAATCTACGTATATATGCGAGAATGGGTTTAAAAGTTGCATATATCAAATAAGACATTTTTTTAGGGATGATATTGGAAACATAAAAGGTACAAAAATGGTCCATGGGGTCTAAAGAGTCTGTAGAGGGATAGGGAAGGCCATAAAGGTGTGATCCATCATGTGTGGTAAAATCAGCTATAACAGATGCCCCATAATGTGTGAGGTCAGAGGGGTCATACGATGGCCGAAATACATTATAGGTCCATCCCAGAAGTGGAGTGATGAAGAACCAGGTGGAAGAACCAGCTGTCCAATAGTATAATACAATAATCAAACTCTGCAAATAACTGCAAGTAGACATAGTAGTCTTGGTTACATAAGAGTACAATGGCCATGAATAGGCATGATACAAAATATGACATCTTTGGTCATCGCCACATACAATATAGATAGATCAAAATCTCCATGATGAATATATACAAAGGACCATGATCTCCATGAAGGATGAATGTATATAATGGATCAATATCTCCATGATGGCTGGAAACATCTGACATATACTGGAATCAAGTCACGAGAGCTGAAATCTCATGAACACTGGCACGATCAAGGATATAGCATATATGAAATGCCAACAATCTGGAAGGTCTTATACATAATCCACTACGAGTACATGTTCTACTATGCGAATAGAGGTGCCGAGGTCAAACATAGTAGTCCATCGTCTGATTACCGGTCATTGATGTATACCATTAACAGACGAGAGATCACCCACCAATAATGAAAATGGGAATCAAGGTACTAGAGTGAAAACTAATAAGTGTGAATAAATGTATTGATTTCAAACACTTGAAAGGATCCATCGATCAGGGGACATTGATTTATTCCCAAAAATTATCGATGGTGAGAGAACCTTCTATTTATGACTGCAAGTCTCAAGGCACTCATAAATGACTCTAGATTCCTATCCCAGAATAAATGATCGGAAGTCAATGGGACGAAATCCAATGGAAGGAGGGCATTAAGGCATCCTCCATCATCCAACACAAGGTACTCAGCAAATCTGTATAATGTGGAAGGAATCAATTATAAAGTGCACGAACCAGTATCAATACCGGGAATGGATGACATGCAAAGTCAAGATAACTGAGGAATGGCCAACTCAGGTTTCAACTTCCTTTGAACAAGAGCATAAAGGAGAATGGTGACTGAATGTAGGTAGCATAGAATCAATATACAAAACTGGGACATCTCTGTGACATAGGAGGCATCGACAGAGGCTCCATAGGGACTGGAAGCTTAACCAGCCAGTGGAGATAAACTCAGAAAGATGAGTACAACTCCTAAATTCAAACTATTAACCCAACCAATGGATGTGATATACAGTGCTCTGTTCGAAGGTGACATGACTCGACTGTTGCCAAAGATAACATCTTTTCTTGTCCTACTTTTTGGTTTTTTGATCTTTTTTTTGGACTTTTTCAAATATTTTGAAAAGATTGAAAAAGAATAAAAGTGCTTTATAGTTATATACTAGGAGGAGACGAGTGTCAACGGGCAAACAAACTAGTTCCAAGCAGCACAACATACCTATGCTCAATGCAAGGACACATGTGTAGGATAACGACACTCAGGGGAAGGTCCCCTCCCAGTAAAAATGGGTAATCAAGTTGCGAAAGATAAATAAAATGGCTCTGCATGGCTAGACATGTGACAAGCTTGAGCTATATGGCTGATAATCAAAGTCAGGGAAGCTAGCATAAGGCTCAATGAGGCAGGAAAAAATCATGATAATGCAATTACACCTTGACATAAGGGAGTCCTAGGGGAAGAAGGCCAGCAAAAAGATCAAGAGGAGTATGAAGCTCTTGTGCAAAGACATGGCGATACTATACAAAGGATTCCCACACCCTAAAGGGAAAAAATGTCAGCATGGGCACCAAATGCAATAGAGGAGCTAACTAGGGCACCCATGTATGGTCAAGCTCTACCATTCACATCATGTCACTTCTAAAAGAGTAAGAAGGTTCCATGACAAGATAGAATGGGTTCGTACTTAAGGTTATCATGAAACGGTCATAAGGTCATGCAAAATGCAAATGGATATGACATCTAATCTATATGCCAGTTTAGACATAATACCTAAAATCGGCATGAACGGGTCAAAATAATGGTCGAAACGACGCTCAAAATGGTCTCCTACGTTATCAGATTAGTACAAAACAGTCCAAAATAGTCAGAAACGGTTCAAAACTATAGAAAGGGGGTAAAAAATTTCAAAAATTTCAAAATTTTTCTATAAATAGTAAAAAATTCAAAAATTACATATCATTTGAAATTTTTTATCCATTTGAGCTCAAAACTTCAAACGCGAATTCCGAGAGCTTTGTCTAGCGAAATTCGATGCCACTTGTTCCAGGTAACTCCTCATGTCCTCCTCTTCCATTTTCATGTAAATTTTATCAATTTCCATGGTCAATTTTTTACTTTTAGGCCAATCTAGATTAGTCTTCTCGGCCCACGCAAAAATTGGGGTTTTTTCCATGTATAGGGCTGGCTATAAGAGGAAAAAGCACCCAAACCCATGTACATACATGGCTGTTTTGCAAACAGTCGCATATGCAGTCATGTACATGATTTTTTAGGTGAAATAATGACCAAAAATTATTTTTAGCGTGCATGATTGTCCTAGAATGGAGGGAGAGGGAACATGGAGACGTAGAAGAGGCTGTATATGGTGATTTGATGGCTCAACAAGATCTTCGTGCATGCAGGCTATACAAGTTTTGGTGTCTTGGCAGCCTAAGGGCCAAGCCAAGACTACTGCAGATGCTAGTAGACTACTGGGATCCTGACTCAGAGTCTTTCCATATCGACGAGATGTCCCTCACTATAGAGGTGGAGGACATATACTTCATTACAGGATTGTCCCGACGGGGAGAGGTGGTGAACCTGTGCTCTCGCGGGCCCGGAGGTGGCCTCACCATTGATGAGTATATTGCAGTATACTATTTTTCAAACAAGGAGAAGGTTAGGATTCAGATATTGACAAAATCCATCCAGGTACTATGCCTGAAGGAAATACTACTGGCACTCGGCAGGATATTAGGGCTAGCCTCACTTCACCAGGCCTCACGGCCATTGATGTTCTATGCAATGGAGTGCATGAGACCCACATTATACGATTGGAGTACTGCATTGTTGAGTAACATGAAGCAGCAGCTCAGTGTCTGCAAGATGGGCAGGGTACAAAACTTCAGTTTTGGTAGTATATTGAGCACGTTCTTCTTCGAGCATGTTTTGGGGCTAAGCCCTAGAGTTGACGTTCCTCCTCACAGGGTTCGAGATCCATCCCAACGACATTGGGAAGATGTTATGCACAGAATGGGAAAAGATAGGGTGTCCAGCCCCTACCCAGCTGATTTCTTTCCATGGTGGCAGCGACAGATTATTGCCATCGTTGATTACCCTTATGCAGGGATAGATTTTCTGGGAGATCCCGACATGCCCCTACCACTAGGATCATAATATGGTGACATTGGTAATGAATCCTAACCCTCTTTTTAAGTTTTTTGAATTATTAATTTCTTTTGTGTTTTTTGATATATAGACTCAAAAGACATGTTTTTGCGTGATGACACATAGTGACAACCTGTCATGTGTATGCAGATGTTGGACCACGATCGCCTGACGGCTTCCCTCATCATAGACGAAGGGGAGGAGGAGATGATATCATGGGTGTGGATGCAAAGTGTATGATCCAAAGCATCCACACAAACTTTGTACAGTTGACACATAGAGTACCCATGGCACAAGTCAAGGACTTTCCCGAGGCCATGTAGCATCAGGTGGTTGGGGTACCACGAGCATGGGTTTGGTTATTTTGATGACTAGCTAGAGCCGTAGTGTGCTACCACAATAAAAATCTCCCTCCTCCTCCACAAGCTTAGAGACTTGAGAGTGATTCATTTTTGTACTACCGTGTATTATATTTTGGTGGCTCAGAAGCCCCATTTTTGTATTATGATACTTATGTATTATGACGTCACATTTTGGATGTTTAATGAAATTTTTTTATGATGATCGATTTTATTTATTTACATGTGTGTAAAAATGTATGTTTGTGATGTGATTATAGCCCATGAAACAAATGCCAATCTAACACATAGTTAGCATATGAGTCCACAACTTGATTATAAATTTTTGAAACATGTATGTATGTTATGTTGTCAAATTACCGTTCTAACAATCTCACATGTAAGAATCTTCGTAATAATGTTGGATCCCTAAAATGATACAAGCCATTAAGCTGTGACACTACTAACTGTGAATCAAGACGTACCTCAAGAGAGAGAGCACCCTATGAAATGGCATCCCGTAATAGCTTCATAATGGCATTATACTCAGCAACATTGTTCGAAGAAGGTCGTAAACATACGCCTCCTGAAGATAATACCTGACCCGTAGGAGTATAAATCACCCAAATAACAGAGGCTGAGTGTTGAGTGTGGTGGCTAGCACCATCAGAAAATCCTATGTAAACAGAAGACTCCATCGACATCTGCCATAATAAACGAAAGCTAATCAACAAACCTGATCACCATAAGAAAACCTAACTATGCAAAAAACTGTACACTAGTATACAATAATCATCCCTAGCTGAAGATCATGCATAGTATTTTTTTAGATAGAGACCATTTCTAGGCTCCTCCAAGGCTATCCCTTCATAATCTACCATCTCATAGGCACCCTTCTCTAACACACGTTTGACTACGTAAGGACCATGGCACATGGGATTAAACTTCCCTTCCCCCAAGCGTTCTTTAGCTTGATCCCATAAAGAACCAAATCTCCTTCACTAAACCTCCTCGGATGGACAAACTTATCATAATGGACCTTAATGCGACGTTTATTCACCTCTAGAGCCACTAAAGCATCTTAGCACTGCTCATCAAGCTGCTCTAAGTGGACCAAATGTTCCTCCAATGCAGAAGCACCTAGTAAAAGCTCTATAGCTATTTTTAATGAAGGGATTTCGCATTCAACCGATAATATAGAATACAACCCATGTAGGAGATGATATGGAGAAAAACCAGTGGTAGTCTTAACTGCTGTCCTATATGCCGACAAAGTAGGATATAACATTATATGCCATTTCGTTTTGCTTTGTACGATGGTTCGTTGGAGAATGGAATTAAGTGATTTGTTCATTGCTTCAACTTGTCCATTCTCTTGAGGGTAATAAGAAGAGGAGTGCTCCTACTTATACCCTAACTTCCAAGCCAACTCTTCCATCATTCAATTCTGAAAGTGCCTACCATGGTCCGTGACAAACTCCTTCGGAAAACCAAACCGAGTAAGAATCTGGTTGAATACAAAATGTGCAGCTGTCTCACCATCGGATTTAATCGTGGGCATAGCCTCAGCCCATTTCGTGAAGTAATCAACAACCACTATAATATGATGATGCCCCCTAGCTGAAGCTGTGTTGCAATCCATGAAGTCAAGCCCCCACTTGGTGAAGGGACCAGCGGTGATAATTGGATGTAACGGGGTAGGATGTGAGTGCATATTGCGTGCAAACACCTGGCAAGGGTGACACTTCTTGACCACATTAACACAATCTTTAAAGATCGATGGCCAAAAATATCCCGCTCTCAATATTTTTGGGTTGTAGAAATCCTAGATAAATGACCACAACACACCCCTCTGTGGAAATCATTCAGCACAACCTCAGCCTCCTCATGGGTTAAACAACTACGTAAAATGGAATCTATCCCATGGTGGTACAAATTGTTATCAACTATAAGGTAGTTCTTAGATATGTGACATAATCATCATTGCTCATCCTATGAAAGGTGAGTAGGGACCTTCAGTGTTTCTAGAAATACGATTATTTCCCCATAACATGGATCCAAAGTTGAGATAAGAAAGGTATTCTCATCGACAAACGTATCTTCATAAAATTCCTCCTCCTCCTCCCTTGGGAAATTAGAAATGAGCTCCGCAAAAATTAACGATTTCTTCGATTTTTCCGAAACAAATTCAAGATTAAGTTCTTGCAAAATAACAATCCATTTATTATACTTTCCCCTGATCATCCTTCTAGTGAGGATGAACTAAAATGGATTGACATGAGCTACTACCAAGGTCTGGCAAAGGAGAATGTAGTGTCTCAATCTCTAAACCGCATGAATGGTAGCTAAGGAAAGTTTCTCCACATGGGAATAACGGATTTCCACATCTATAATATTTCAACTCAAATAGTATATGACATGCTGATGGAGCTCCTCATCCTCCTAAACCAAAACCATACCAATCGTCTCCATGGATGCGGCCACATAAATAAAAAATTCATGGCTATAGTCGGGTGGAATAAGCATGGGGGCCAATGCTAAGGCTCAATTAAGAGCATCAAAGAACTCTTGGGCTCACTCATCCAGCAAAGGGTAGTGTCCTTTTTCAAAAGATGCATAAATCCTTTAGTCAAATTGGCAAAGTTAACCATGAATCTCCGTAAAAGGTTTTCCATGCCTTGCAAACATTGAATATGTCTAATATTTTTTGGGGGAGTCAATTGACTTATTGCCTCAACCTTTAAGGGATTGAATCTTATACCCTCCTTGGAAATAATGAATCCTAGCAAGTGACCTGACTTCACGCAAAAGATGCACTTATGATGATTTAACCTAACCTGGTAGTGACAACATATTTCGAATACTAATATCAAATGGTAGGAATGACACACTCTCAGCCGAGAGTGAGCAGCCACGTCATCCAAAAATACTTCAATAATCGATTTGAGATCATGAAAAATCAAGGTCATAGCCCCCTGAAATGTGGCTCCGATGTTTTTAAGACCGAAAGGCATCTTCTGATATGCAAATGTACCCCAAGGACAAATAAATGTATTCTTGTGTTGATCCTTAGGTTTAATTTGAATCTGATTCTATCCAGAAAAGCCGTCCATGAAGGAAAGTACCTCACTTCCTGCACACTCATCCAAAATCTGGTCCATAAATGGTGTGGGAAAATCATCCTTAGGACATGCACAATTTAAATCGTGGAAATCGGTACATATACGAATCGTTCCCTATTTCTTATCAACTGGAACGGGGTTTGAAACCCACTCCATCAAGGGAACGGGATAGATAAAGCAGTCTTTCAACAGCTTTTCTATCTTCATCCCACACAAACGTTGTTGAACAGGTTTGGCATTGGGATAAGTTTTAATTTCATGTTCGACAATGCGAGGGTCGATACCTGGCATTTCCTCGTATGAAAAAGCAAAGACATTACGAAATTCTTTGAATAGCTCGGTATACTCTTGAATCTTAGCATGGGAACATTCTACCCCAATATAGACATTCTCAATCTTGCCAGGATCATGAGAGATATTGATAGGAATCATAGGTGATATGTTCGCCATGTTCCCATCAGCCATCTGACCAGGAGAGCTTAATGGAACCATGGGACTACCAATCTTCTCGCTAATAATCTCCCTAAAGTCCTCATTCTCTAAGTATTCAATCTTGGGAAGAAAATAATATCTATGATGTAACTCTTCCCAACGTGGCTCAACTCCATACATAGCCTCAATAATAGCTTCATCTAACAGAAAAACACTATCAAGGCAGTCATGTGCATGATAGGACTCAACTACCCATGCAGGAAGTACATACGGGTCCTCCTCCTTTGTTCATGAAGAGGAAGGACTAGGCTCTGCAACACATTCAATATTTTCTTAGTATGCAGTCATAGCTACAGGAAACGACACGTCCGTTTTGATAGGTCCGTTCAAAAGACTCGGTGTACGAAGAATCCAAGGATCTTCCATATGGGATGTGAAAAAAGACACCAAATTCAATGGAGATGAAGCCCCATCGAAACTAGATCCAATCATAAGGATAGGTGCAGGACAACTAAATGTCCCCATAAGGGATGGATACATACCTACACACACACTCCTAGTTACTGGCTGAGAGTGATCAATAATCGGGAACGAAGCTCTCGTCGATGCATTAACACTCATATTTTTTAATGATGTTTGATCAATCGTAACAATATTCCCATTAAATGGAAAACATAAAACTCGAAATAGAGAAGAGGCTACGTCTTGCATACTGTACATCCAATTCCAACCCAGTAAAAGATTGTAGTTAAGGAGCACATCAACCACCTCGACCTCGATCATGATGGTCTTACCTCCCAAACGGACCTTAAGAGAAGGAAGAATTCCCTGTGGACAAAATGACCTACCATCAAAGGTAGTAAACATGGTAGTGGATTTAGACAACTTGAGAGAACCCAAACCTTTCCAACATGACAAAGACATCACAGAAGCAGCAACGCCTTCGTCAATCACAGTGTGTTTGATGGTCATGTTAAGACATTCCACATGAATCAAGAGAGACACGTAGTAAGGCAAGCGAGGTTGTAGTCCCATGGTTTCAAATTTGATGACAGAAGAAGAGTTATCATCATTCGCCCCAAGAGCAGAAAGCAAAGATTTCCTTTGTGAAAGACAACTCTGAAGGACTTCAAGCACAGACATCACACAAGGAGTGTGGTCCAAATCCTAAAAAATAGAATAGTTGTGGGTGGCTCGGGCATTGGGATTGTTCCCCAAACACTTTAAGACTCCCTTAGGAATGCAAGGTATAGTCTCAGGTTTATCTGTAGTATTTTCAATACGCAAAAGAATCTCAGTATGAGGAGGTTCTTTCCCAAGGTCTGGTTGTGATGAACCATAGTCTTTTGCATGAGTCACAACCTTAGTAGCACACACCATATTGATGCAATCATGACCAATAATGTCTTCTAGTGGATCTTGATCTCCACCCGACACAGAATGAGGATAATGGGTCATTGAGTTCATATTTTGATTGTGGGGTAAAGGATTGGTCAGCACAGCTGGGCCCTGTGCTATGAACCTCGAGGTGTCTTCCATACAAGGGCACAAGTGAGTGAGGTGGTCGTCCTTACACAAATTACAAGGAAACTTAACCTTACATTTATACTCCTTATCCCCCCCAGCATTACATTCATTCTTGTCATTAAAATTGGCATTTTCATTCTTGTTCCCACCCTTACGATTGTTTTTACCCCTTTTCCTATTCCTTCCAGGTTGTTGGTTGCCCTTTTGGTCTGACGATCACACGGAAAGTACACGCGCCATTTGGGTGGGTTGAGACAAAGTCGTAGCTTTTCTCGACATGGATTGGTTAATAAAAAATTGACTCAGTTGTTTCTTAACCGAGTTCACAGGTTTGGCACTTGTACATCCCACAATGTCATTGGCATGTGGTCCAGGTTTGATCTTGGGATCGAAACTAGAATGTAGAGCATTAGATATGATCTCATATAATAACCCGGATTGAGCATAAATCAAATCCAGTTCCTATGCCCTAAAAATTGCTTGTTCCTCATTCTGGACTCCGGATGTAGAAACATCCTTCGCGATATAAGGTAGCAACGATTTAAGGAACCACTTAAGGAGAATCTTTGGTGGTATGAAAGCTTTAATCAATCTCTTCAGTCTACGCCACTCTTGGATATGGTCCAAGATATGTGTGGCTTTGTCCTGCTGAAATGTCGACAATAGTTTTGTACCAACGTCATAATGCACTGGTAGCTAGAAGTGGTTGAGGAAATTCATAGCAAGGTCATTGAAAAAAACAAATGCCCCCTTTGGTAACTCTATGCACCATTTCACTGTAGTCCCTATGAGGGTGCATTGAATTAGCCTCAAATGGATATAATAATCATGTAAAGAGTTGGAAGAGCACCAAAGGTGAAAAGTAGTGACATGTTCACTAGGATCTTCTCCTCGTTTTCCCTCGAATTTGGGAATGTCTGAGGGAGGCTTGGTAGGGACAACCGGCCAAGCTGGGTCATAAGATACTAGATCATTCATTAGTCTCGATAAGTCAGGTAGATTTAATGTTGCGAGGAAATGGACCTAGGTTGAGTCGGTCTATGCCAAGCTCCCTGATAGTTTTGGTTCATATAAGGCTGAGTACTGTAAGTACCATGGCCTTGTCCATAATATCCTCCTCTCGTTTGACCCATATAGGGCTGCATGGAAGCATTATGATGTGGTGAACCTTGATTAGGTGGTGCTACAAAGCCATAATTAAAGGAGTAAGCGGCTTGTTGATACCCATACCCATAAGGTTGATAACTCTGTCCATACTGTGGTCCATAATATGGTGCATGAGAAGTTCCACAAGATGTGCCATGGGATATCCCATGAGAAGGTCCATAAGTAGGGATATGAGGAATGCCATGCGATGGACGTAAGACGATCCAGAAACAGGAATATGACCTCCTGAGACAACAAGATATGCCTAACTCTAAGAAACTACTATATGAGTAGTCATAGTACGAACATGACTAGTAGCAACATTTCGACCCAAAGGACTATGTGAATGCGGGGGAGGAAGGGTTGTCAGGAATGCGTTCGAAGGAGTAGCAATAGAGGACGAAGGGAAATGTGAAGGGATATAAGGTGTATTCCCTATGGTCACTCGTCTCGGTTCTGGTATCCATATATGACTACTAGCATTAGGCCTAGGACGAACATGTGAGGTAGCTTCTACCATCGGGATGGAAGGTGCAATGTGACTAGTGTTCCCAAATCTCTCTGCATATAAAGGAATGGGAATGCCCCTAGGCATAGTGCTAGGTTCAATTTTTGACTCGGCATGGTGTGCCGGATCATGTGCAGGGATATCAGACATTCCATAACTAACATGACTAGTGCTTGTGGGTTCATGGTGAGTCTCGTCACCTGAAAACCAATACCGACGACTTGTGAATGAGGGATCATAACTAGAATGTGAAGGTATATCAGGTGAAGGATCATATATAGGGATAGGATCTTCCTCCCCAACCTCTTGAGGTGGATATGACATCTCAGGAATCTCATCCTCGTGATCTACCATTGTGTGTGAATCAATGTGATAAGTAGTCCACCCAGATAGTCTATTTCTCTTTCCCAAAGGAAAAGGAGATGTGGAAGGCGGAAGTCATGCTAAACGGTGAGAATGGCAAAGTGCCACACCCGAATCCATAATGACTCAAAAAATGAAAAAGACTCTATCTAACTACGCAAACCCTAGGCAAACTAGCATGCACAGAGCATACACCTATATAATTTAAAGCCAAATCACCAGCAAGCAAGGGTAGGATATGTGAGCTCTCGAATGAAGCAGGTATGTCTCTCCTAGGAGAGGCTTGAGACTCCCATACACAACAAGTGAAGGTTTGTAACCAATTATTGTGGTCCTTAGCTTCAATGCATATAGCGATTGTGCTGTCTGACCCCAACCTAGTTGGAACACCTGTAGAATAACCTCTACGAAGTACCCCTTTGATAACCTAGGTGAGGAAAATAAGGTAACCTTAATATAATCAATGCTCAGGCATACAATCGCAGGCGGGATTGACCGTATGGGCAAGGTAGCAAAGCATGAAACTCTCTAAATATCCCCCATATACGAATACAATCCTGGAAAGATCTCTGGTGCTACTCAGTTATGACTAGGGGTCATGCCAATCAATAACCACTCGCATTGCCTTGTGCTTAACTCCCTTGTAAGAGGAGTATCCCAAGAAACACTAATTATACCAAGGAATTTCACAGTCTCACCTGGACAGACACATACACGTTGTCGTTCCGTGGTCTTGGATAATTTACTCACAATGAACTATTCCAAGACCCTAAAACCTAATCTTGTTGATGCACCCTATAAAAGAAAAGAGTGTAATTCATCTTATTATGAAATGATTTTAATTGGCTTATTACTCAAAAGGGTAAATGATCGTGCAACTAATGGTGTTATGACACAACAAGAAGTAAAATGCACACCTAACAATCAATGCAAATGCATTGTGTCAAATGAAAAATGGGGTATGCTACTACGTGAAATGCAAAATTCTCCTTCAAATGAAAAATACAGTCATTCCTATATGAAAATATGACTAATACTATTCCAAGCAAACCTAGTGCAAGTACCATGCAAAATGCAAAAATGCATCATGATGCAAAAAGCAAATATTTTTGTATTTTTTGAATTAAAATGAGATAATGAAGCAAAAGAATGACTCTACCACCCCCAGACTCTGCAAGCACTATCAGAAAGCACCCAAGAAAATCACCAAGGTAAAAGAGACCTAATGCACTAATGCCAAAACAAAAAATAGAAAATGCAATGACAAGAACATTTTAAAAAATCCTAACTGAAAGATGTCTCTCATTAGAAACAGAGGTGTATACAAACTCTAGAAGCATTCAAGGAGACTCAGCAATTATCAAAACTCACCCAGAAACACTTAATTTTCCCCTAAAAAGAAAAACTCAGGGCATATGTGACTGTATACAGAAAACCCACGTATATACGTGGAAATCCTTGTAAAGCCCGCATGTATACATGACTGTGGAGCAAAAACTCGCATATAGGAAAAAAAGGAGATAAAAAGAAGGTAAAACAGACAAGATGAGATAGACTTTACTCCTATCAAAAACTACCAGACATACATGCCCCTAGAACCGACTCAGAAACAGATAAATCAGAGCAATTCAAGAGGATTTAATGCTGATAAAAATCCCCGAAGGAAATGACTAGGAACTCCCCAGTATGGTCGCCAATTCTGTTACGGAGAAAACTTCCAATGAATTGGGGTACCGCAATAGACAAAGTAACCGTATAAATCAATCCTTTCCTATATGCAAGAGAAACCAAACATCTAACACTAAAGGATCTTGATACATACCTTATTCCGGATGATTGATGTAGATCCCCGTTGATCTTTTCCACTCTTGCTTGTATAAGTGATTTGGTATCTCAACATTCAAAAAACAAGACAAACATGCTGTATATAATTACGTTAGACCTACTCTAGCATATATAATCAATAACATACAAGCATTTAAAAAGAATCCATGGATTCAATACTCATTTAAATGCACATTATTGGACATGAAAAGATATTTCTATTAATATAAAATAGAGATTACAATAGTGACAACCTCAGTTGACACATCTACGAATCGGAGAAACTGAGTCCTCCACCTGGGCCTCCACTTGTTCGATCCTCCATATCTCGATAACAAGCTCACAAGCAAAGGAAATATTGGGAAGAATGCAAAGTGCTCCAAGGGACGAAGGGATGCAGACTCAAGTATAAGCTCCGACAACAATGGACTATAGTTCTCTTTCTCTTCAATTCCTCCCCTTTCAATGTATCGAAAGGGTTCCTTATATAGTGCTTCAATGGGGTAATGGAAGGTCAAATATGAGCGATATCAAGGCATATGGAAGGCCAAGAGACAAGTGATTTGGATCCACATCAAGGAAAACTCCAAAACTATTTGGCCTTTTGCACACATCCCAATGTACGTGGGTTTAAGGTTCAAATCCACGTATATACGCGAGAATGGGTTTAAAAGTCACGTATATCAAATAAGAAATGTTTTTAGGGATGAACTTGGAAACATAAAAGGTACAAAAATGGTCCATGGGGTCTAAAGAGTCTGCAGAGGGATAGGGAAGGACATAAAGGTGTGATCCACCATGTGTGGTAAAATCAGCTATAACAGTAATGCTTAGGGATATAATCCATGGACTTAGAACCTGGGTTTCTGTGCCAAACTATTCCCATATCCCCAGAAACATATCAAGTCTTTTGAACCTTGAAATCACCGTCACATCAAACTTGAGGCTAAAAATGATATATTATGGGGATGTGTGATGCCCCAAGTGAGAAAACATGCCATGTGAGCCCCTCATAAATATATGTTATGGCCTAGTTCCTTTTCTTTTATCCCTAGACCATGGCATGGGAATTAGAACCATACTTGGTATGTTGATTCTCAAAATGATGGACATATCTCACTCATATTATAGACATTTCCTATGTAGGGAATTTGTGGTTGTTTGGGGTGCTACACATGACACATGACAACTAGGGAAACTACATGAACTTAGTCCATAGAAGTTAATCCCAAGCCATGGTGAATTTGTACAAAAATATCCATGGTGTTATGCATCCCAAAATGGCCACTATATCCCAATCACAAGCCATAAGCTCCCTCTGTAAGGCCTATATGATGGTCTTGGGCCCAACACAGAGTTAGGATTCATTTATGGGTAGTTATAGGTAAATGAAGGGTAATTAGGGATTTATTAGTGATAATTTAAGGGTAATTTGTGGTCAATTATTGATAATTAATGGTCATTTATGGGTAATTATTGGGTCATGATATGTGGTAATTAGGGGTTGATAAGGGGTCAATTTTGGGTTAATTAGTGGTAATTAGGGGTCAATTATTGGTTAAATGGGGTTAATTGATGGTAATTAGGGGTCAATTATGGGGTTAATCTTGAGCTATAACATTTTTTTGTAGATATCTATGCATGTAGCCACAACAACCACATAGGAAATTAGTACAAAATATCAGGCCATAAGTGCATTATGGTGGTGATTTTGAAGTATTCCACATTAGAGCTTAGTTTTGGTGCCAAGATATAAGTTTTTTTACAATAACATTGTCCTTGAGGCTCAAGGGAAATGTGTGGGGCCTTGAGCCACCATATTTTTGCATGTGAGAAGGATATTGTGTTCATTTAGAGATTTGGGATGCTAAGTGTGGTTCTCATTGCCCATTCAATCGTCCAATGCAAAAAATAAAATGCCTTACACCAATATTTTACTCTATGGCTCACATAAGCCCTTCATAGGAAAATTTTAACCTGCAAGGGGAATATGGCTGCCATATAAAGATATGTAACACTAAGGATGGTTGCTATGAACCGATATTTAAATTAAGGGTCTAAGTCTTTTCCACTTCCAATTAGATGCCATTATGGTCTATCAAATGTTGTTGGCAACTCTCAAATTCCATTAGAGCAATTTAGGTGAGATTAAGGTAATTTACCCCTCATTAGGATTAATTAAGATACAAAAGTGACATGATTACGATCATTTAGGTGCCACTATGATAAATCAAGATCCAAAAGTACTATCACATGAATCATAATCACTGACATTAGAATTGACATTGACATTGATATATCAGATGTTTTTTTAACACAATTCCTAGCTCTAAACCTAGTGCAATTCCTAGCACGGTTCCTTCCAAAATTTCTAGCATCATTCTAGGCATTATACCTGGATCTATACCCGATGCTATGTTGGATGTTTTCTAGGCTCAATTCCTAGTTCTAGATACTTAGCGCCATGTTGGATTTTTTTCTTGCCGAAATTCATGGCACAATTCCTATTGCTAACCCTGGATCAATATATGGTGTTATGCTATTCAGGACGTTTTTTGGGGGCTATTATGGGCGTTATATGGGATGCTTTTTTGGACACTATTTGAGATGTTAATTGGGATGCTAATTGGGACAATAATTGTGATGCTAATTGGGACAATAATTGGGACGCTAATTGAGATGCTAATTATTGTCCAAAATAGCGCCAACTTTTAAAAAGGGACGCTAATTGGGATGCTCATTGGGAAGCTAGTTGGGACGCTAATTAGCATCCAGAATAGCGGAAAATTTTAAAAACAGATGCAAATAATGCCATTAAAAATTACATCCCTTGGAAAAGCATCCACTTTGTCCAAAAATTGATGAAAAATACACTAAAAGTGATAGTGGATGCTAAAAAGGATGCTAAAAGAGACGCTAATCACAAGGTTTTGTTGTAGTGTTGAAACAATTGTAATTGAAATTTTTGGATATTATAATATTAGCACAGTCACAAGTAAAGTGGCCTGTGAATGCAGATAGGCACAACTAACCACTTAGTTTTGTGAAGATTTCTAGTTGTTAAATAAATGATTCAATATAAAATTTTATATGAAAAAATAAAAACAATTTGTTACTAGTTTCTTTAACCACCCTTTAACTGAAGCTTATTTAAATCTTAATCAAGATGTATTTAAGCATAACAAGATACGCCAACCATGAAATGAGTTCCTATTGTACACTTGTTACACTTGGGTTAATCTTGTTGATCCTCTCAAGCTAGTCCAAAATATGAGATAATATCTAAATGCCTATCGACATAAAAATGGGTATTTGAATATGTGAACAGATGGGTGAATTGATGTGGCTTGGATGATATCTATTAGACAGATGTTGCATTGGTCGATTAGTATTAATATGTGGGTTGAGGAAGTAGTTCGTCCATCATCCAAGATGTGACCTGATGAGAGTGATAAATCTTGAATCTACATTCTTAATCTACACAGAATGGTAAGAATACTCTTGGACAACATCCATTTGAATATGGATACGGTAGGCCATGTTGGAGGAATACGTGATGGAAAACAAAATTATCTCTTTTGAGTGGAATAAGGAGAGCGAATAAATATGGAAGCTCTAGCTTTTCCATTAGGAAGGCTTGATTAACTCTTGGTGTAGTAAAAAATACAAGCCTTTTCCAAATCAGAGACTCAGTTTGTGGATCATTAATAGCTTAGAAATCATTTTTACGAGGAAATAAAGGTGCCTATAAATCATTGAAGATCAGAAATCATGCTAGCATTCAAAGGAATCAAATCATAGACAACACATTGAATCTCTATGATCACTTCAACTTTATAATTGGGATGTGATCTCTAAAGTAGTTTGTTCTTTTTTTTGGATTGTTTGCGTGGCATGGATGCCTGAAGTTGTCATGTGCACAAGTGCATCATGGACCATTTGTTGTGTGGTTCATATTATTATGTGGAAGAACTTTTCAAATGTTGCTCAGACTTGATTTACTCTTAGATTTGAATATTTAGAGATCAGATTCCATATATTTGTTCCCTCTTTAGTTGGGAACGTTATAGCCCAAATTAATCTTTGCATTTTTAACCAAGAATCAAGATAACCACTCTATTGAATATTTTCAAACCATGAATGATGGGAATAGTACACGTTGATAATAATGACTGTATGAAGTGCACACATCCATGTGGAATTCTCTGGCATGATCGATAAGTGAAAACCATGATCTAGATGTTCATCTTTCACTGCAACAATGAGTAGAGTATACCTACTTGTTATTTAAGCACCTTCAACTCGGTGAATGAAGTTTGATGTTGAATACACTTGAGCATGGAGGACCTATAGGTTAAACCCTAATCGTTGTGGCTATATTGTTACATTTTATGCTGCATAGTACTTGCATATGTGTTTCTTGTACCGTATTAAAGTTGAAGAAAATTCAAAATGTATTGTATGTTTGTCAACTTTTAGCTGAGTCTCACACCCGTCACCTTTAGAGTTTGAATCTACTAAGTCTTATTTGTAAAGAGAAGAGTTGCAAGAATCCCTTAGTTTGATTGAGTCATTTTTACTTGGTCCTTCCTTCAGAAGGAGGTCTCAAACAATCCCCACAATTTCCCAAACTAAAGAACCGTTAGAGTTGTTGAACATTGTAGTACTTAGTGCTATAAATGACTAGATCATAATCAAGAAAGATAAACTCCAAAATGTTATCAATCAACTATATGATGTGAAAGATAAAGAGGAAGATGTACAACATATTATCAACATTCTGAACTACTGCTTGTTCAACACAATACTTTATTTCAAGTTAAAGATGATTCCTATCAACTGGAATAAAATAATGAAATCAAGTTAGAAGACTCACAAAGTTCTAGATGAAAACATTGTGACCATGTTGGATATATGAAAGACCAATGTTTTGATCTTCATCCTTGTCAGCATTGTGGTAAGCGTTACCATTCTTTAGATAGGTGTTTGAAATTGAAAACATTAGAGGCAATTTGGGGTCTAAAATGGGCCTTATAAGAAAATGTGTCAACAATAAGTTCTTATGACTTGGAATTCAAGAACCAAAAGAATTCCAATAAAATGAGTCAACCATAATGGTTGAATTGACATATTTGTCATAAAAAAAAACTACTTTTTGTGTTCATATTTTCGACATATTTCCCAATGTTTTTACTCAAATTTCAATTGAGAGAGCTTGTTAAATGTGGAATCAAATTATGCATGCAATGAGCTCTCCTGATCGAATTTTGAGTAAAAACACAGGGAGATATGTCGAAAATACGAACACAAAAAGCAGTTTTTTCTTTTTTCCTTCAAAATTAATAAATATTATTTTATTATTTTCCTTAGGAGGCCCATTTTAGACCTCAAAATTCCTCTAATGATCCTACAAGAGTCAAAATTTTAGTAGAATATTGTGCTAACACTTGTTATCTTATACCTAACGGGGTGGAAAATGATGCCAACTTTCAAGTTTCGAAGCCTCCTTCTGATAACAAGCAATCATGGCCTTCTTCAAGTAAGCTAGATCAAAGGAGCCTAAGCCATAATGAGTTTGGGAGGCCACATTCAGTGATGTGGACACATAGGAAGGAGAGAACCATGCCCCACAGTAATCATGTGATTTGTTTATATTTTTGACACCATGAGACTCTCATATCCTCATGTTGTTCTTGACAAGGGGAAAATGAAGACTGCGAGAAACAAGCGAGTGAGATCAAGTGAGCATGAAACACCATGTTCGACTAAGGTCCATAGTTGTTAGTTATCCTCAAACCAAACATTTAGTAGAATACTTTAGCTTCTTCTAGACATCAGATAGTGGTCCCCAAACGACCAATTTTCATAGAACCTTTGAGCCTTCATTCCAAGATCCATACAAAACCTCTCAGCCTTCATTCCAAGTTCGAGAGTTTGTGGTCAGCCTTAAACCACTAACTTAGTAGAAGATTTCAAGTTCTATTATCACCTTTGGTTGGTGTCTAGCCAAAACCACGGGGGATTCATGTTGTTGAGCAATACCTTATCGCGTTCATTCATAAAGGGGCTTTTTTAATTGTGAAAAATAAGGTCAATATATTGTAGGTATTGGGGGGTGGAGAATACGGTATGTGGGCTTTATAGGTATTGGGTGTATAAAAATGGGTTTCTCGTAAAATTAGACAAAATATCATAAAAATAGGGTTTTTTTAATTGGAAATATGTATTGAGAGGGGGGCTCAACAAAAAGGATTTTTGTAGGTAATTATCAATATTTAGTGAAATTAGGGGTATTCTTTAATATCCCATGAACGAAGGCGCTATGACATGGTTTCACTGAGTGAAGACCTTGTGGCCAAAACCACCTCTTCAAATATCATTTGTTTTCATGCTTATCCTTATTTGTTTGTGTGGGTTCTCCTCTTTTATTTTGGCTTGTGTTCAACCAATAAAGTATTTTCCATTTTGAAGTAACCCAACACAAACTAATTATCATAAATAGAAATTTAAGAATTTGTTCTATTTTTCAAACATTTTTGTTTATCTAAATGTTTTAGAATTATAATATCTATTTTTATAGGTGGAGGCTATTAACTATGTACTTGCATAAATTGTTAAAATGAGGCATATTACAAATAACATTGTAAAAAGACTAATTGAATATCATGAGTTTTGTTTTCATGATAATCTATAATTTCATAACTTCTAAAGCAACTTTATGACGTAAATAGTCAAATATAATTTCATAACTTCTAAATCAACTTTATCTAAATATGACGTTTAGTCAAATAGGAGGATAACACAAAATATTTTATGATTCAATATATTAAGTTATATTGTTCAAATTTGGAAATATTGAATGTAATATCATAATTGATGACCTATAGATGGTTATTCAATTTTGTGTTTGTAATATTTATCGTTTGTTTGGTTGATTTATACTCATTTATAATATGGGTATGAGTGTTACACATGGTTGACTTCCCTAATGTCTTCCTTTTGTAAGATGAATAAATATGGTTTTTAGGGGTAAAACTTTCTTGATTCATTCTTGAGTGACCCATTTTGTAAGATAATAAATGTAGATGAGAGGTAATTAACTTTTATTATGAGTAAGGTAGTTAAGAAAAGGTACTTAACTTGTAATATGGTGTAACAAACCTAATTTCTACATGGTGATTTTAGTTATTTTTTATTTATTTACCTTATATTGAATCTATATGGTGATTTTAGTTATTTTTTATTTATTTATCTTATATTAAAATAACTAAATATGTTAGTCTTAATGAATATTTATGATCATAAGTAAGATACATTTTTTTCACATAAATATGTAAATCAATTTAATCGACAACCATTCTCTTTGTTACATTGGGTGTGGTTAATAATACGAGGTATTAAATAATATCTTTATGTTATCCAATTCACCAATATAGTATACTAAAAAAATCCGAGGAATCAACCTTTACATGTCTATTATTACACACCAATTTATTTTAATTGGGATCATTGCTTATATAAACACTATGCTCTTACTTAATTATTTTTAAATAACAATCATGTAGCCTATGAAGTACATGGGAACATTAGCATATCTTCTATATCTACTTTCACATGTCTATTATTATTGCCCACAATTCTAACAAATACTTATTGTAGTTTTACTCATACCTTGCTAATGCTAAAGTGTGGTACACAAATGGCAACACTAGCATCTCAAACATCATAGAAGAAAAGGTATATAAACATATGAATACAATTCACCATCCTAAACCTAAAAAGAGTACAAGGTTACCTACTCTTAAAAAGAAACGTAACATCTTTAAAGTCATGAACTATTCTTATAATCAATAATAAAGTACACCTTCACATTCATACAAACATATGTTTCTTATTGAGTCAAATTGCAGAAATAAAACATCTAAGAAACAAAGGGAAGAAAGGGACACCAATATACGTGGTTCACCCAACTTTGGGCTACGTGCACCAAGAATTGTTAATGTTTTTATTAATTTGACCAGCAAATAATGTTACAATTATGCATCTCATCAGCTGTGATTCATTTTCATTTTCCTCCAAATTTTTTTTTACAAAGAACATTGTCCATTTTACCTATAAAACCTTATCAAAAGCCTTTGTTTAAAAAGAATGATACAAACTAAAAACAATTCAAACTCTTTTCACTATCTTATATGAATATGATAAAATACTACTAATACAAATTTATTAAAATCCTTTTACCTTTTAAGGAAAACAATATATAGCTCTCTCAATCCATATCCATAACATACTTTCACATTTTCAATCCCAAAAACTCTTTTCTCAAGTAAAAGACTTTCATATATATGAAAGTGAAGATTATAAGTGATAAGCTTCGCTAGTAATTTCACACTTGATTATTAATTGACAAAGTTTTCATTCTTATAAAAATTAAGTATTGACTTTTTCAATTAGGCCCACGAATGTGGTGGCTTGACTTTAAGTGAGCACATGAGCCTCAACCCTCATTGATTATAATTTTACCTCCTCCCTCTACCCGTAAGGATTTGTATATAACATTTGTTCCTTTTTTTTAAGAAACAAAAGGGTTTGATGTAAGACCGAATCTACTCTGAGAAAAACCTTACCGAACTGTAATAAGAGTAAGTAAAAAAGGTAACTCCTAAAAGGACATTCTATGTTACTGTATGTAAACATAACTACCACAATGGTCTCTTCCTCAACTTCCTCCGCGTAGTCCACCATAAGCATTTACATTTTCGACTTTGGAGTAGAACTTGTTCACAATATTAGACAAAGAACAAAAAAATATATGTATAGAAGAATGGGATCGACACCTAATGACACCATCATTCTTTTCATAGAGATACATAACAGAGAAATGTCATATACAGGCTGCAATTGAGTGCGTTAGTTTTCCTATAGAGTTTTAGTTCTCTTTCATGGAATTTAACTAAGGTGATTTCACTAGTTCTCTTTCATGGAATTTAACTAAGGTGATTTCACTAGTTCTCTTTCATGGAATTTAACTAAGGTGATTTCACTGTATAATGGAGAAATTCACCCTTATAATAATAAACATAATAGGACCGAGCTTTGTCGAGAAGTTGTTCCCTCTCTTAATCTTCATGCAGAGAGTAATTATCTATTTACCATTAAATAATTGTGAATGAGGGTTATGCGCTTAAGAGCTTGTTCCCTCTCCAACGATATCTTACAAGTCACTATGGAGGAAAAAAAAATCCTCTATCTACTTCATGCACAATACACAGGAACAAAAACTAAAACCAAAAATATTGATAACAAAATTCCTTTTCTTTATTTTCTACCAGGTTAAGATACTTATGTTTATTCTCAGGTTGCGGCACTTCCGACGCAGATCCAGAATTCCTCCTCCTCAGTGGTAACTCCTTCTACCCTTCTTTCTTTTCACACGCAGAATATATTCCTCTGTATGGAGATTCAATGTTGTTTCCCCCCCCCAAAGAGAATGCAAATCTGGTAGACTCATTTTTACCACCAATTGCCATTTATTTTTTAACAAAAACATCTTCTTATTGAAGAAAAGAACTCAGAGTTATGTTTTGGTTACAAGAAACTTTAACTGAAAATGTTTCTTGGTCAATTAATATATATTTCAAGTTAATCAAATAAGGATCTCATATATTTTCTAATACATTTCTTTAATATATATTTTCAAATAACTGAAAATGTTTCTTGGTCAATTAATATATATTTCAAGTTAATCAAATAAGGGATCTAATATATTTTCAAATAAGGTACACCTTCCTCGGTGTTGGTATCTTTAAAAACTTTTGCCTTCAGCATATATTTTCCCTTACAATGATCAAGCTTCATCTATACTGAACGTCCATTGTCTTCCTCAAACCGCTCTTTACACAAACATTAAAATCTATGTTCAACATTTATCACCAAGCATATGCATAAATATGACCCTTTTAAAATCAAAACAATTATAAATAAATAATTTCTTTCAACATTTTGTTGTTTCCTTTCATGACAACTCTTTAAAACTTAATCTTATTCTCCAAATGCACATGCAACATTGTTAATCATACATAACATGTAAAAAAACTATTTTCTAAACAGAATGTTTAGAATCATCCCTGCATTTATATCTCACAAGACATAACGTTTCATATTCAACTTTTATGTCCATACCTTTGGTGTGGTGGTACTACTCTTGAAGTACCTTAAATAATTTCACATGTTTTAGAAGCATAGATAATCATATTAATTTAATCATTACCAATGCAGATAACAACAACCTTTCTATCACGTTTGCCGCATCATAATTCACCTAATAGATAATTTATAACTAATATTTTCATCATTCATCATATCATGATGCATAAAATACCAAACATAACATTCACACACGTACCTCATGTATGGCATTGATGTTCCAACTATTTCATGGCTGAAATATTCTTTTAGAAGTTATGGCATGCATATATACATGAGGGTCATCTCCTCACAGTACCATATGTTCGCGTGCATGCCTCCTCAACTTATATATATATACAATATTCATCTGATATAAGTACGATACCCTTCATCAATTTTTTACAGCTCTCATGTGTATCTCCTACATAGAGCTTGGAATTTATCAGGGCTTGAAATCCCACATATCTCTAAGTCTAAAAGATTAAGATTTCAAAGGTTGATAATACAAAACCTAACTCCTCACCTCGGTGCTCTCTAGAAGTTCTGCTTCAGAGCCTTACACCTCATTTGGGTGCTCACTGATATCTCTTTTCATGAGAATTTAGTATTATAGAGCACTCAATAGAGCCTATCACCTCACAAGGGTGCTCACTGGAAACTTTGTACTAATTTATGAAACATTTCAGATCTTAACACCTCTCTAGGGTGCTCCATAATAGCTCTATTTAATTGATAAACTTTTCCAAATTAAGAGGTTTTTTCTTTCCTTAGTAAATATTTTGTGCTCAATCATGTTAATATTTCAATTTGTTTATTCTCAAAATTAAGTCTCACTTTCAAGTCTTATTACTTCTTGCAATTATGCATAATGATACTAAACATTTTAGGTGCTCCGGATCCAACACGGTCAACGCCAAACTTAGTTTTTCTTGTTTATTCACATAGTTTTAATATCCAATTTTCTTCTTCCTCGTATTGTGTTAGTTAATTCTTTATGTTTTGTTTTAACTAGGTTTGTTTAGTGTATAAAAGTTATTGGAAGTTTAGCAACCTTATAACCCACGGCATCCCCCGTGGTTAGCTTACAAGTTTAAAAAATATTTATTTTATTTGTCTTTTGTTTATATCGAGAGATATTTACTTATTATAATTGCAGGTTTCATATATTAATATTCAGTTCTCTAGTTAGGGTCTTATTGGAAATGTCATAGTTTATTACCTCAATAATCTCAAATAACTATTAATGACTATGACATACATTTAATATCATTTCAAAAGTTTAACATTGAAGGCATAAAATATTATAATCATTACTGAGCCTACTCACTATTTCAGAGCTTACCAACCCCATATCGAACCAAACTTTTAATACTTCTGAACAAACTTTTGTGATCCCATCGGATTAACACCATGTCACATGGTAATTCAATAATATTGTTTCTCCAAAGCTTACCCTCTCCATACATCAAGTGATATTTATCTAAATCTTCCACGAATTAACAATATTACACATCCAATATGTTTAACAAGACATTATTACATTACATAGATTGAGGCTTATATTATTTATGCATGCACAAACCATTCAAAATTATATGAAACAATTTTATTATCACACATATTCCATATACACAGCTTATCATTCTTAATAGTGTTATAGTTACCATACTCAAGTATTTCAGTAGAATTTAAGAACCTCTAACAAGTATATTCTCTGCATGTCAAGTTATCTAAACTATGTTTTTTGGCCATTTTTTTTTGTTTAATCAAATGATAACATATTCCTAACCTTTCATAATAATCAATGAGTCATAGTCATTCTAGATGTTACCTATTTTCATCGAGGAATTCACCTTTTTGTTGCTATCATCTCACTGAATTCCCATTTGGTGGTGTTTCTTGCAACCTTAAGTACCTGCATACTTTACTCACAATTTATTGCCAAAATATTTTCATCATAATCTCATAAAGAAAACAACAATATATAATAGCAAGTTGTTATTTAGGATGTCAATGATTCTCTTGGTACAACAAACTAGCATAATCCCAATACATTACTTTCATGACAAATTAGTCATAAATACACTTGCATATACCTTTCATTGATGTGCACTTTAAGAAAAAATGTATTTCTTATTTTCTATAATTGTTTGGTGTTACTTATAACTTTACTTCACCATGCTTCCTCTTCAACAACCTTAACTCATTTTATCGATACCATGCATTCAACCTTTCTAATATAATTTCAATGATTTACACTTAAGCTTGCAATGTAACATACCATTATGCACATGACATGATGGAACATTGTTAATGTACTTTTGTATTGTTTTCTAGAAACCTTTAATCAAACAACCCAAGTACATTAGAACTTATGTCTACATGGTATATTAGGTCATTGATAAAATCGTAATTTGCTTACCTCCATTTTATTTATCTTTACACATAAAAATACATATAGAATAATTCTAATAATAATGTCATAGGACGATTTAAGTCCCTTATTTTTATAAGGCCCACTGGTAACATGCTATAGTTACTTGTCTAAACATTATCAACTACCTAGTTTAAACCTTAAGAAAATCCTCTTTAAATTAAACATTGCCATATGGTCGTCTCATTTAATTGAACCAACCCAAGTTAAACATTTAAGAGTAACTATTCACACAATTAACACCACCACTTGTTTATTCCATCAATTTACAACTCTATCCCGTGAACTTATCTTCTACATATTATAATCCTCACTCATTTAGCTTCTAGCCTTAAGCCTTGTCACATAACTATGCTTATTTTTGTAAGGCATCTAGATGTATGGCTACATCTCAACAATAACGATCCTTAACACTAAGATATGATCAAAATGTCTAAAGTTTCCACTATAATGTATCTATGTGTATGAAAGTGACATATTGACTATATGTTAACACATAGTCTCTTTCTTATACTAAAGATCATTCCAAATATCTAATGAAATCAAACATATCTCCTTGTCAAACTTCCAACAAAACTTCACTTTTGATGCATGGACTTTTTCATTTCAGTTATGCAACTAGCTTCATACATTCAAGCATATGACTCTAAGTGAACAAGTTCATGTACTTTGACAAGTTTAACATTAAATCAATATTATTTATATACCGTGCATGCCAATAAATAATCATAAAATCTCATATTCAAATCACAAAGTTCACAACATATCTATTGGTAGATGAGTCCATCGGGTGTGAGTGTTGTAAACCTGCTCTGATACCATTTGTAACAAACGCAATTTCCAAATGGTGATTTTAGTAATTGTTTTTATTTACCTTGTATTAACATAAGCAAAGATGTTAGTATCAATTTAATCAATTTAAAATAAGCAAAGATGTAAATCAATTTAATCGACAACCATTCTATTTGTTATGTTGGCTGTGGTTAATACTATGAGGTCTATTATTACAACCAACCTTCACATGTCTATTATTACACACCAATTTCTTTTAATTGGGATCATTGCTTATATAAACACCATGCTATTACATCATTATTTTCAACTAACAATCATGTATCCTAGGAAGTACATGGGAACATTAGCATATCTTCCATATCTACTTTCACATGTCTACTACTATTACCCACAACTATAACAAATACTTCTTATATTTTTACTCATACCTTGCTAATGCTAAAGTGTGGTATACAAATGAAAAGATCACCATCTCAAACATCATAGAAGAAAACTTATATGAACATATGAATACCATTCAACGTCCTAAACCTAAAAAGAGTACAAGGTTGCCTACTCTTAAAAAGAAGCATAACATCTTTAAAGTCACAGAGTATTATTACAATCATTAATAAAGTACACCTTCACATTCATAGAAACATGTGTTTCTTATTGAGTCAAATTGCAGAAATAAAACATCTAAGAAACAAAATGGAAGAAAGAGACACCGATAAACGTGGTTCACCCAACTTTGGTATACACCCACCAAGAATTGTTAATGCTTTTATTAATTTGACTAGCAAAGAATGTTCTAGTTATGCAGCTCATCCGATGCGATTCATTTCCCTTTTCCTCCAAAATATCTTTTACAGAGAACATTGTCCATTTTATTAAGCCTTATCACTACCTTCCTATAAAATGATTAATGAAATGAAAACAAATCAAAGTCTTTTCATTATCCTATATGAATATGATAAAATACTATTAATAAAAATTTATTAAAATCCTTCACCTTTAAGGAATATATATATATATATCAAGCCATAATGTACTTTGACATTTTCAATCCCAAAAAATCCATTCTTATCCCAAAAACTCTTTTCTTATGTAGAATACTTTCATATATATCCAAAATACTTCAATATCCATTTTTCTTCTTCCTCTTCAAGAGTTAGTTAATTCAATATGTTTTGTTTTAACTAGGTTTGTTTAGTGTATAAAAGTTCTTACAATTTAACAATCTTATAACCTAGGGTGTCCCCATCGTTAGCTTAAAAGTTTCAAAAATATTTATTTAATTTGTCTTTTGGTTATATTGAGAGAGATTATTTATTTATTTATTCTAATTGTAGGTTTCATATATTCATATTTAGTTCTCTAGTCAGGGTCTTATTGGAAATGTCATAGTTTATTACCTGCAATAATATCAAAGAACTGTTATTGTCTATGACATACATTTAATATCATTTCAAAAGTAACATTGAAGACATAAAATATCATAATCATTACTGAGCCTACTCACTGTTTTAGAGCTTACCATCCCCACATCGAACCAAAATTTTAATACTTCTAAACAAAAATTTGTGAGCCCACTGGCTTAACACCATGTCATAGGGTAAAGCAATAATCTTGATTCTCCAAAGTTTACCCACTCCACACATCAAAGGATATTTATCTAAATCTTCAATGACTTAACAATATTACACATCCAATATGTTTAACAAGACATTATTACATTACTGAGATTGAGACTTCTAGTATCTATGCATGTACAAATCATTCAAAATTTTATGAAACAATTTTCTTATCACAGATATTTCATATACACAGCTGATCAATCTTAATAGTGTTACAGTTACCATACTCAAGTATTTTAGTAGAATTTTGAGAACCTCAAACAAGTATATTCTCTACATGTCAAGTTATCTAAACTATGTTTTTTTTTGTTCAATCAAATGATAACATCTTCCTAACCTTTCATAATAATCAATGAGTCATACCCATTCTAGATGTTACCTATTTTCATCGAGGAATTGACCTTTTTGTTTCTATCATCTTAGTGATTTCCCACTTGGCAGTGTTTTTTTCAACCTTAAGTACTTGCATACTTTACTTACAATTTATTGCCAAAATATTTGCATCATAATCTCATAAAGAAAACAACAAAATATAAGAGAAAGTTGTTATTTAGGATGTCCATAATTCTCTTGGTACAAAAAACTAACATAATCTCAATACATTACTTTCATGACAAAATAGTTATAACTATACTTGCATATAACTTTCATTGATGTGCAGTTTAAGCAAAATATATTTCTTATTTTCTCTAATCTTTTGGTATTACTTCCAACTTTACTTGACCATGTTTCCTCTTCAACATCCTTAAGTCATTTTATTGATACCATGCATTCAACCATTCTAATATAATTTCAATGAATTATACTTAGGCTTGCAATGTAACATACCATTATGCACATGACATGATGGGACATTGTAAACGTACATTTGTAGCCTTTTCTATCAACCTTTAACAAAACAAACCAAGTACATTAGAACTTAAGTCTACATGGTATATTAGGTCATTGATAAAATCGTAATCCTCTTACATATGTTTTCTTTATCTTTACACACAAAAATACATGTAGAATAATTCTTATATGAATGTCATAGGATGATTTAAGTCCCTGATCTTTATAAGGCCCACTAGTAACATGCTATAGTTACTTGTTTAAACTTTATCAACTACCTAGATTTAACCTTAAGAAAACCCTGTTAAAATTAAACATGGGCATATGGTCGTGTCATTTAATTGAAACACCGCTTTTAAACATTTAAGAGTAACTCTTCACATAATTAAGATTGCAACTTGTTTTTTCCATCAATTTACAACCTTATCCCCTGAAATTATTTTCTAAATATTATAATCCTCATTTATTTATCTTCTACCCTTAAGCCTTGTCACATAACTATGCTTATCCTTATAAGGCATCTAGATGTATGGCTACATCTCAACTGTAACAATCCTTAACACTAAGACATGATCAATGTGTCTAAAGCTTCCACTATAATGTATCTATGTGTACGAATGTGACATCTTGGCTGCATGTTAACACATAGTCTCCTCATACTAAATATCTTCACTCTTCATGCATGTATTTTTTCATTTCAGTTATGCAACTAGCTTCATACATTCAAGCATATGACTCTAAGTGAACAAGTTCATGTACTTTGACAATGTTAACATTAAATAAATATTATTTCTATACCTTGCATGCCAATAAGTAATCAAAAAATCTCATATTCAAATCACAAAGTTCACAACATATCTGTATGCAGATGAGTCCACCAGGTCTGAGTGTTGTAAACCTGCTCTGATACCATTTGTAACAAACCAAATTTCCACATGGTGATTTTAGTAATTTTATTTATTTACCTTCTATTAAAATAACCAAATATGTTAGTCTCAATTAATATTTATGATCATAAGTAAGATACATTCTTTTCACATAAATATGTAAATCAATTTAATCAATGACCATTCAATTTGTTGCTTTGGGCGTGGTTAATAATATGACGTTTTAAATAATAGCTTTATGTTATCCAATTCATCAATATAGTATAGCAAATAAATCTGAGCAACAAATGTTGACATATCTATTATTACACACCAATTTATTTGGACCATTGCTTATATAAACACCATGGTCTTACGTCATTATTTTTAACTAACAATCATGTATCTTATGAAGTACATGGGAACATTAGCTTATCTTCCATATCTACTTTTAGATGTTTATTACTATTACCCACAATTCTAACAAATACTTCTTATAGTTTTACTCATACCTTGCTAATTCTAAAGTGTGGTACACAAATTGAAACACCGCCATCTCAAACATCATAGAAGAAAACTTATATGAACATATGAATACCATTCACTATCCTAAACCTAAAATTAGTACAAGCTTACCTGCTCTTAAAAATAAGCGTAACATCTTTAAAGTTACACACTATTCTTACAATCATTAATAAAGTACACGCTCACATTCATACCAACATATGTTTCTTATTGAGTCAAATTGCAGAAATAAAGCATCTAAGAAACAAATGGAAGAAAGAGACACCAATATACGTGGTTCACCCAACTTTGGGATTCGTCCACCAAGAATTGTTAATGCTTTTATTAATTTTACTAGCAAAGAATGTTGCAATTATGCAGATCATCCCCTTTGATTCATTTTCCTTTTCCTCTAATATCTGTTTTACAGATAACATCGTCCTTTTTATTAAGCCTTATCACGACCTTCCTTTAAAATGGTTAATGCAATCTAAAAACAATTCAAAATCTTTTCATTATCCTATATGAATATGATAAAATACTACTAATACAAATTTATTAAAATCCTTCACCTTCAAGGAAAACATACATACATACATATATATATATATAACACGTAATTTGACATTTTCAATCCCAATAACTCTTTTCTTATGTAAAACACTTTCATATATATAACTCGTAAGCTTCACTAGTAAATTCACACTCGATTATTAATTGATAGAGTTTTCACTCTCATAATGATTAAGTATCGAATTTTGCAATTAGTCCTATGAACGTGGTGGCTGGGCTCTAAGAGAGCACATGAGCCTTAACCCTCATTGATTGAAATTCTACCTCATCCCTCTACTCGTAAGGATATTTATATAACATTTGTTTTTTTTAAAGAAACAAAAGGGTTTGATGTAAGATGGAATCTACTCTAAAAAAAAACCTTACCCAATTGTAAGAAGAGTAAGTAAGAAAGGTAGCTCCTAAAAGGTCATTCTATTTTATTGTAGGTGAACATAACTATCGCAACAGTAGATTCCTCAAATTCTTCTGCATAGTCCACCAGAAGCAAACACTTTCATCTTTGGAGTATAAATTGTTTACGATATAAGGAAAATAACAAAAAATATATGTATAAAAGAATGGGATTGACATGTAAAGACAACATCATTCTTTTCACAGAGATACATAATAGAGAAAGGTCATATACAGGTTGCAATTGAGTGTGTTAGTTCTCCTATAGAGGTTTAGCTCTCTTTCATGGAGGGAGACTATTCAATTCTTGTAACAAATAATGACCAAGAAATTTAACTAAGGTGATTTCACAGTATGATGGAGAAATCCACCCTTATAATAATAAACAAAACAGGATTCACCTTTTTCAAGAAGTTGTTCCGTCTCTTCATCTTCACACATAGAGTAACTATCTATATACCATTAAATAATTGTGAATGAGG
>LPNX011235412.1:174649-207674 GCA_001517045.1 Pseudotsuga menziesii
AAGCATATGCATAAATATAATCCTTTTCAAATGGAGACAATTATAAATAAATAAAAAATAATTCCTCACAACATTTTGTTGTTGCCTTTTCATGAAAACTCTTTAAAACTTAATCTTATTCTCCAAATGCACCTGCAACATTGTTAATCATACATAATATATAAAAAAATTATGTTCTAATAGAATCATCCCTACATTTATATCTCACAATACATAACTTTCCGTATTCAACTTTTATGTCCATACCTCTCGTGTGGTGGTACTACTCTTGAAGTACCTCAAATCATTTCACATTTCTTTGTAGCATATTTAATCATATTATTTAAGCATTATGAATGCAGATAACAACAACCTTTCTATCACGTTTTCCACATGATAATTCACCTCATACCTAATTTGCAACTAATATTTTCATCATATATCATACCATGATGCATAAAATACCAAACATAACATTCACACATGTACCTAATGTGTGGCATTGATGTTCTAAGTATTTCTTGACTCAAATATTATTTTAGAAGTTATGACATGCATATACACATGAGGGACAACTCCTCACAGTACCACAAGTGCACGTGCAGGCCTCCTCAACCTGTATATTTAATATTCATCTAATAATGGGACAATACCGTTAATCAACTTTTTACACCTCTCAGGCATATCTCTTACATAGATCTTGGAATTTCTCATGGTCTCGAAGCTCACATATCTATAATCCTGAAATCCTAACATCACAAAGGTTGTTACTAACAGAACCTAACAGCTCACCTCAGTGTTGTTCGGAAATTTTGTTTCAGAGCCTAACACCTCCTTTGGGTGCTCACTCATAGCTCTTTTCCTAGGAATTTAATATTATAGAGCGCTCAATAGAGCCTAACACCTTTCCAGGGTGCTCCATATCAACTCTATTTAATTCATAAACTTTTCCAAATTCAGAAGTTTTTCCTTTGCTCAGAAAATATTTTGTGCTCAATCATGTCAATATTCAATTTGTTTATTCTTAAATTTAATTAATGTTTCAAGTCTTATTACTTCTTGCAATTATGAATAATGAGACTAAACAATTTAGATGCTCCAGAGTCAACACGATAACCACCAAACTTAGTTTCTCTTGTTTATTCACATAGTTTCAATATCCAATTTTATTCTTCCTCTTCATGAGTTAGTTAATTCTATATGTTCTGTTTTAATTAGGTTTGTTTTGTGTATACAAGTTCTTAGAAGTTTAAAAACCTTATAACCCACGGCGTCCCCCATGGTTAGCTTACAAGTTTCAAAAACATTTATTTGATATGTCATTTTGCTATATTGAGAGAGATTTGTTTTTTTTTTAAATTGCAGGTTTCATATATTCATATTCAGTTCTCTAGTTAGGTTCTTATTGGAACTACCATAGTTTATTACCTCGAATAATCTCACAGAAATGTTAATGACTATGACATACATTTAATATCATTTCAAAAGTAACATTGAAGGCATAAAATATCATAATCATTACTGAGCCTGCTGATTGTTTTTTATCTTACCAACTCCACAACAAACCAAAACTTTTAATACTTCTAAACAAAATTTTGTGAGCCCACCAGCTTAACACCATGTCACATGGTAATTCAATAATCTTGATGCTCCAAAGCTTACCCGATCCACACATCAAATGATATTTATCTAAATCTTCCATGACATAACAATATTACACATCCAATATGTTTAACAATACATTATTGCATTACATAGATTGAGACTTCTAGCATCTATGCATGTACAAATCATTCAAAATTCTATGAAACAATTTTCTTATCACATATATTCCATATACACAGCTGATCATTCTTAATAGTGTTACCGTTACCATGTACGCAAGTGTTTTAGTAGAATTTTGAGAACCTCTAACAATTATATTCTCTCCGTGTCAAGTAATCTAAACTATGTTTTTTTCCCAATTTATTTTTGTTTCTATCATCTCACTAATTTCCCATTTGGCGGATTTTCTTGCAACCTTAAGTACATGCATACTTTAGTGACAATTTCTTGCCAAAATATTTGCATACCAATCCCATAAAGGAAACAACAAAATATAATAGCAAGTTGCTATTTAGGATGTCCATAATTCTTTTGGTACAACAAACTAGCATAATCTCAATACATTACTTTCAAGACAAATTAGTTATAATTACACTTGCATATACCTTTCATTTATGTGCACTTAAAGCAAAATGTATTGCTTTTTTTCTATAATCTTTTGGTGTTATGTCAAAACCCCAAATTTTCATAAAAATTTAAAATTTTGAGATTACATGAAACAGAAGAATAAAAATAATCGTTAGAAGAAATGAAACAGAAGAATAAAAATAATCATTACACTTAACACATATAGATTAATGTTGTTTTAATTTTGATAAGTGATGTAAGTAATCTGCATTCGAATATTTAGCTGTACTAATGGTTTGAATGTCAAGTAGGTGAGGAGTCATTTTCTAGTTGGGGCTTACTTAGTGATTGGCAACATATCTAGATTTCTGGATCTTTACAGGCTTGACATGTAAATCTTGACCCCGTAAAAGTTGATTAAGGCGTTAAACCAGATATATTTTGCTTAAAGTACTGCTAGAGTAAAAGTTTGCTTAGAAGACTCAAGATCCTGCAAGGTAAAGTAATGTTTTCTTTTACTTGATCCACAATATGATATTACTTAATCTTCATGTCATAAGGGTTATAAATGTCATTCTAATGTTATCTTTTATCAGATAGATATTTAAGATAGATATAACCTCCTTCTAACTTTACTCTAAGTAATTTCCAGTTCTTAAAAGAGATCATTATATTGTTTCATAACTCTTCTTTGAACATCAGAATCTAATGCTATTATTATCATAATAATTAAAGCGCTGCTTATCATCATAGAAATAGACTTAAGCCTTTCAGAACACAAGCCTACTATGTACTTTTGAGCTCTATTTTAATTAGGCTTCAATATAGTGAATTTATCAACTTACATCACCTATAATTTTAAAGTCTCCTCTGCATAAAAACATCGTCAAGTTGTGACTTGAATTTCCATTTTCTTTATGAATAATATCATGCGATAACTTCGCATTACCCTACTATCTACTTAAATGTAAAAGTAGTGCAATAAAATCCTAGATAGTTTACTATCCTAAACTCTAAATTCTAACTTACCTTGATTCGATTCATCTTAGATCTTGGTAAATATTATGGAGTTCAAAGATCATGTACTTGTAGGTTTTATATCCTACAACTAGTACTGTAGATCCCATTTAAGAATAGGAGCTATTATTGTATATAAAAGTTACTATATCTATATGCACCTTATTAGTTTAAATCTAAATCTTATAGCTTAAACAATCATAGTTCATGACTGTAAGGAAAATTCAAATAAGGAATTAACAATCCTGTCCAAATTTCTACTATCCTCCTAATATTTTTCTTACAAGTTTGGTTTTGAAAGGTTATAAGATCCTCACAAAACTAGTCATCGAAAACATAAATAAAATATTTGAGAAACAAAAGCATCAAATCCATATGCAAATTGACTCTTTACCAAATCTATTTGCAAATTTGAGACATTATATTAACGATGGTTTACCACTTGTTCATCATCAAGGCTTGAATTCCTTTGGAATATGATATTGACTTTATGTGATAATACATTATCATTACATGCATAATGTAATTGATTTATCAATTAATTGGTTCAAATGATTGTAGTTGGAAACTATATATAAGAACCCAACGTGAAGTGAAAAGATTTGAGTACACGTTGAACTCTCCTCGCCATGCAATATGTGACTTATAAGTCTTACCTCACAACCGTAAACTTCATTGTTCAGCGAGGGTTTTGGTTTCTGCTTCATTGGGTTCACTGCGGCCATGAGGGCTTGCAGTTGCTTTCCTCCATCTCCACTTTCTGTGCATTTTCTTTGAAGAACCATTTTTTAGAGTGAGAGATGTAAGTCATAGCTTGTGAAAGAGTTGGTTTTTGCAAAAAACCTTTTTTGTGTGAGGATTGTATTACACAGTTGGTATTTTTAGTGTTGAAGTCATGTTTTAGCCATTGCCTTGGCTTGCTCTTGCTCGAGTTGTCGATGTAGTTGATAACCCGAACTTAGCTTCCTCCTTCTCAGGTGAATGCGAGCGTTGTTGTGCTCGTGGTATCGGTCTACCTTCTTCTTGACCTCAATTTCCAACATTACAGGTAACTCCTTGTTTTTAATAAGTTGGAAGCTTATGAATAATTTACAGTTTCAGTTCCATACACAAGTTTTTAATTATATTCTGGTTTCCAATTTTGTAGGGACACTTTGCCTTAACATTGACAGTAACCACTTCTCAAATGGACCGACGTTAAGTCTATGGTAAGCCCTAGTTTCTAAATGGTTCTCCGTGCTTGTGCAGACCTTAGGGGAAAGTTTACAGTTGGAAGAGGTTACCGCATGTTTTATCCAGTCTTAGGTTGTTGTTCTTCAGTTTATTAGTTTTGGTTTTCTTTAAACCCTCGCTTACAGTAGGGTAAATCCAGCTCAAGCCATGACTTGTAAATGCTCGTTTCTCTTGTTAAAAGGTTTTTACAATACTGTAGGTTTACATAGTATGTAGTTTTGTTTATTAAACCCATGTCATAATATGGGTGCACCGGCTCAGAGCTGGTTTTTTTTGTACATTGACTATGTTTAAACCCTTACGGCCTGTCAAGCAATATACAAGGTTTTCCTTTGAGTTCGGACTCAATTTATCTTAACGCTATTATTGTGACTATGTAAACTAGGGTTTTTACCCTATTCGACTGTGTAATTTTAATTTTTATTGTGTATTATTTATTTTTTATGAAAATATTGTTAATGGTTTAAAGACTGTCACTGAGTCATATTATAACATTGTTTTACTTGCTCACTCAAAAATTTCGAGCTAGGGTTTCTTGAATGAGACCTTCATTTACATAAATCTTTCAATTAGTTTATTATTTAATAAGTACTATTAATTATTAAACTTGTTTTAATTAACATACAGGTGTGTTGTGAAAACTGTGAATGCTATTTAAATATCAGTTCTTTTATCTGTTCTTAAGGACTGTAAACAGTATCTCATAAACTAATTGTTTATATATAAACATACCAAATAATTGGATTGTAGCTTATGTATTTTATTTAATAATAATGATTTTTAATTTAGGGTTTTGACCTTGTAGATTATCTTTACAGGTATAACCTGCTGCTGAATTTAAAACAGTTCTTTCTTAAATAGGTACTTAATTTTTATGTTAGTTGTAATCCTATTCTTATTATTTTTACTTAAATGTTAGCAAGAATTTTATTAGAGTTATTTGTAAACATCCATCTAGTAACTAGTCTGTTCTTGATAAATGATAATTACATTCCATAAAACCCTTCTTGTTTATAGTAACTGTTGTCTTAGTTTAGTTAACATTATAAGTAAATGAACTTAGTAATTATAGTTTATTTCTCCGTTTATCTGAAAGTACTAAAGTAGTTTACATGTATCCTTTTTATTGTATCTGCAAATAGTTAAAACATAAAAGAATATATGGATAACATAACACAGTTTATCCTTTTGCATATTTTGTTTTGAAATAAAGAAATAATAATGTATTGTATATAAACATAACGTCTTATCTACTAGGGTATTTTATTAACCTACTAATTCTTCTATCTGTAATGGAATACTGTTATTTCAAGATCGATATATTTATATAAATAAAGAACATAAATAACCAGGTTATTGGTCTTTTGATATTATCCTACATACCGCAATAACTTACTTGCTATTATGAAATGCATATTACATCTACTCATTTCAGTTTCGTATTACTTCCTTCATCTATTCTAAATACTCTCCCTGTGCTGGAGTATGGTTTGGTCCTTCTAGATGTGGAAAAACACATGTTAGAATTATTTTCCATCTATTTTAGATTCATTCTTTCAATAAACTAAAAGATATCTAACTCTAACAGTTCACAACTAAAACATTTAACATTCATTAATCAGTTAGATTAGCATTTTACTATCTAACACAGTAACACAATAGAATGTAGAACATGATTAAGATGGACAAGAACTATGTTAGGAGGCCCTTCCTCCCTACCAAACTCCTGAAGAGCGCTCAAACAACACTTCGTTAGGACCCCCGAGCCTGTTCCTGGTCTCCTTGGCTGAGAACTAGTGGAGCAAGCAAAAAATAGATTAGTCCAATGACTCAGTAAGCAATTTGCACTTTGTAGTAAGATCCTTCATCTGAAAAGCTGCACTAGATAACTTAGCAGTTAACCCCTCAAACTCTTTCCACAAATTCCCTTGCCATTGAATTTCTCTGAAGTACATTCACCTGAATGATCACTTCTCTAGAATGAGCAGCCCCAACTCTCTTCAATGGGAATTTTCATAAAGATTGCCTAGGTCTTTTGGGTTAGTTGTCATTGAATGAGCCACCTGCTTTGATTCCACTTTCTTGGGGGATCATGACCCGAAATGTAGGGAGGTTGCTACCTGCAATAGTTGGAAGAGGTTTGAGGATGCTGCCACTTGTGTGTTTTCTCTCCACCCAGTATCCTCCACCAATTTGACCAGTAAACACTCTCTTAACAGCTCTCCTAAGCTGTTGTCTCCACCTTTATTTATTTATAATTAAAATATTCAGAATTACATTTAATATCCTTGAGTCTATTGAGTCATCAATTACAACTTAGCATAAAATTTAACATATTGTCTTTAAATAAAATCAAATAGGATAATATTATTTTTGCAAAATTGAGGCATGTAACATACACACCCCTTTAGAACATAACATCATCTTCGATGTTATTTATTCTTCATCCTCAGAATTCCCCTCGAGTAGAATTGGATATGCATCTCGCATATTAATTTCCAATTCTGAGGTGGATTCCTCTAGACTAAGGTGCTTCCATTGCACCTTCACCTGTCCAATGGTGTGGTTCTGAAGTGTGATCTCCCTCCACCCGAGGATACAGTCTGGTTCCACTAGAAAATATCCTTCTGGTTCCACCTGTACAATATTCCAGTTAACAACATGAGTATCGTCCTGAACATATTTCTTTAATACATAAATGTGAAAAACATTATGTACTCTTAAATTTGGTAGTAATACTAATTGATAAGCTACTTGTTCAATCCTGGATAAAATTTTAAATGGACCACAGTAACGAGGTGCTAGTTTTGCACAACTCACCAATCTTAGAGAGCTCTTTTTGGGCCTTACCTTGATGAACGCGTGTTCACCTACCTGAAACTCCTTTGGAGTTCTTTTTAAGTCTGCTTGACTTTTCTGTCGATCCTGTGCAACCTTCAGATTACCTTATACTTGCTTTACAATTTCTTCCATTTCCTTTAACAGTTCAGGACCTAATACCAATCTATCCACCGGATTACTCCAAGAGATAGGAGTATTACATTTCCTTCCATCCAAAATTTTGTAAGGACTAAATCTGGCTGATGTCTGATAATTATTATTATAAGCAAATTCTACCAGATGCAAATAATCCTCCCATTTACTTGCCTGGTCTTTCACATACATTCTTAATAAATCTTCCAGTACTTGGTTTACTCTTTCAGTTTGTCCATATGTTTGAGGATGGAACGAAGTACTAAAATTTAAGGTAGTGTTTAATCCTTTAAACAGAGACTTCCAAAAGTTTCCTGTAAATTTAGGATCTCTATTTGAGATTATGACTTTCGGTATTCCATGCAATCGAAAAATCTGTTTTAAAAAGATATCAGCTATGTTTGCAGCTTTATATGTAGTTTTAACAGGTATAAAGTGAGTTGCTTTACTTAACTTATCGACTACTACCATGATAGAATCATTTAAATTCTGATTTCTAGGCAATCCAGTAACAAAATTGAGACTGATTATCTCCCATTTCCAGCTAGAAATGGGCAATGGCTGAAGTAATCCAGCTGGGTGTTGATGTTTAGTTTTCACCTGCTGACATTCAGAACACCTAAAAATATATTCTTCTACTTCAGTCTTCATATTTGGCCAAAAATATTCTTTTCTTAACATATTTATAGTATTTTGATAGCCTGGATGACCTGAGTATGGATTTTTGTGGATTTCATCCAAAATTAACAGCTTCACTTTAGGTACATTAGGTACATACATTTTGCCTTTATACAGTAAAAATTATTTGGCATCTAAACTATACCCTTTACTTAAGCTTTTTGTTGCATTTTCTTTAGTTTTAGTTTGTAAATTTTGGTAAATTTCATCTTGTTATATTCCTGCTTTAAGTTGTTTATCCAAATCTGTAGTATATGTGCTGATAACTACTGCAAAATCTAGCCTTGCATTTATGCTTAATGCATCAGCAACTTTATTTTCTTTACCTTTAATGTGCTGAATTTTGAAATCATACTCACTTATAAAAGCTATCAACCTAGCTTGTCTGGCATTTAGATTAGGCTGATCTAACAAATATTTTAATCCTTTGTTATCAGTCATTAAAATAAATTTTCTGCCAATTAGGTGATGTCGCCACATCTTTAGAGCATGTATAACAGTTTCTAATTCCATATCATAAGTTGCATAATTCTTTTCATGAATTTTTAATTTTCTAGACTCATAGGCAATAACATGCCCTTCTTGAGTCAGAACACCGCCCAAACCATCATTACAAGTGTCAGTGCACACTACAAATTTTTTTTATTAGCTATTCTTAAAATAGGTGCGCTGATTAATAAAGTTTTTAAGTTTTTAAAGCTTTCCTCACATTTCTGATTCCATTCAAACTTCTTTCCCTTCTTCTGCAAATAAGTTATCAGGTTAGAGATCCTCGAAAAACCTTCAATGAACCTCCGATAGTAACCGGTAATTCCCATGAAAGATCGAACATCGGTTACATCCTTAGGGACTCGCCAATCTTCAATCGCCTTTATCTTTTCAGGATCTACTAAAATCCCTTCCTTGGTCACCACATGACCTAAGTACTGAATCTTATCCTTGAAGAAATCACATTTACTAAACTTTTCAAAGAGTTGATGATCTCGTAACTCTTGCAAAACAATTTTTAAATGTTCTTTATGTTCTTCTTCAGTTTTTGAATAAATTAAAATGTTGTCGATAAACATGACCGCAAACTTATCTAAATACTTATGCATAACGTTGTTCATTAAACACATGAAAACAGTCGGGGCATTAGTAATCCCGAATGGCATAACAACAAACTTGTAATGACCATATCGAGTTCTAAAAGCCATCTTAAAGATGTCTTCATATTTAATCCTAACTTGATGATATCTAGACCTTAAATCTATTTTCAAAAACACCATGGCTCCACGTAGTTGATCAAATAGATCAGCGATGCAGGGCAACAAGTATTAATTTTTAATGGTCATCTTATTCAATTGACGGTAATCTATGCAAATTCGCATGGTTTCATCCTTTTTCTTAACGAAGATGACAGGTGCCCCCCAGGGAGACACACTAGGTCGAATATACTTTTTATCAATAAGTTCTTTTAGTCGAGATTTTAATTCATTAAGTTCGAGTATGTTCATTTGATAAAGGGCCTTTGAGCTAGGTACTACACCAGGTACCAACTCAATGGTAAAATCCGATTCCCTTTTCGGAGGTAGTCCCAAAAATACATCAACATATTCTCTTAAGACTGGTATGTCTTCCAATTTTAATTTATCTATCTTAATTAGACTCTATTCATCAGTTATTGTTACTGCATAAGCTTTACAATCCTTCCTAACAGCTCTTTTCAGCTGTAGAGAAAAAATATGCCTTATGGTGGTTTTTCTAGGAATTCCTTTTACACTTATTGGTTTTCCATCACTGTTTAAACATGTGAAGGTTTTATCATAACAATTTAAAATTACCCTATGTTGTTCTAACCAATCCATACCGATCAGTAAATCATAAGAACCAAGAGGCAATACATTAATCTTTATAATAGTTTCAAAATGATCCATAACTACTGCACATTCTTTTACAAAACAAGTTACCTTCCTTTTAGCTCTAGTGGCTAACTGAACCAACCAAGAAGTTTCAAATTTTTCAACAGGTAACTTACATTTTTCTACAATTTTAGGTGCAATATAACTGAGACTAGCTCGAGGATCAATTAAAATAGTTACAGGGGTTTGATTTATCATACCTTCTACTTCCACCATGGAAGTTTGATATTCTGCTTGTCGATTATCCAAGGTTGAGTTGATTCTGGGCATAGTCCTTGCTAATTCTTCAATAGTCATCTCCTCCTGTATGGTATGAATATTACTGATAGTCTTTTTCTGATTAAGACAGACTGAAGCATAGTGTGGGCCATTACACTACCATCACTTTATAGGTTCTTTGCGCTCAAATTTCTTGGTATAATTACCATGGTTATTAGCAGATTCTTTACCCTTAGAATTATTCTGATTGCTTGGTGAATTATTCTTATTTCCTGGGAAATTTTTGTTAGAAACATTTTTGGACTTAATTTTCTTAAAATTTATGTTGGGCACAAATTCTTTCTTCTTTTGATCATACTAGTTATTATTCTTCTTGGCCTTCCAGTTGGCCATACTTTCCTTCTTCTGATTCTTTTCAAAACAGAAGTTGGCTTTCCTCATAGCTTCTTCCAAGGTCTTTGGATTGTCATATTCAATCATGTCCTTAATATGATAAGGTAGACAGCTAAGGAATCGTTGTACCTTTGGTTTCTCATCTACAAGGTATGGGGCATACCTAAGTAGACTTAAAAACTTGTTGTTTAGATCTTTCATTGTCATTGATCCTAATTTAAGCTCATAAAATTCTTTTGCTCTCTCTTCATAGTATTGCTCAGATAGAAATTTCTTTTTAAAATACCTTTTGAAGGTACTCCAATTTACATTCTTGTTTTTTATTCCTTTAACTCTCTTTAAGTCCTGCCACCAAATGTCAGCATTTCCCGAGAGATTGTAGATATCCATTCTAGCCTTTAATTCATTAGAATAGTTATATATCTGGAAATAATTCTTCATCCCAGATAACCAAGATTCTGCTTCCTCCCCCTTCTCAGTCTCTCCATTGAATGTTGGTGGTTTTATCTTTTTAAATTCCCCAGAAATTTCCTCATAAGGTTTGTATTTCCTCTTTTTAGTGTAATGGTTATCATCACTACTATCACTGGTAGAATGGTAGTTTTGTTGTTCACCAAACACCTCTGAAGATGAACTGCTTTCATTTTTAGTATATTTCATCTTTTTAAATTTACGTTGATGACTTGTATCTTCTGATTCAGTTCTTCTACCCCTACCCTAAGTTTGAAACTTCTCTGTTAGGATCTGATTCACGTCCTCCTGAGCCCTCAGAATCCTTTCATTCTCTCGCTTTACAAATTCCATTTCAGATTTTAGGTCTTTTACAGTTTGTAACAGTTTTGAGGAATTTGTAGTTAAATCCTCTGGTATAGGATCTCTTGGTAAGTTTTCTGGTTCAGTAAATGGAGATTCCTCCTCTGCATACTCCTTCATCCTTTCCATACCTGTTTGTTAAACTTCAGAAAACAATTTCTCTATTGAATAACATTTAAAAGAAAATACATCAGCATAATAATTCAATTTATTGTTTCATAAAATCTAGTTGGGCTTCATCAAGGCCTAGTGTTTGAACCTTGTGCTCTGATACCACATGTCAAAACCCAAATTTTCATAAAAATTTAAAATTTTGAGATAACATGAAATGTTTACAGTTGCAGTTAGATAACTGCTAGTGGCTAATAGAATAAATGAAATAGAAGAATAGAAATAATCATTACACTTAACACATATAGATTAATGCTTTTTTAATTTTGATAAGTTATGTAAGTAATATGCATTCAAATATTTAGTTGTACTAATGGTTTTAATGTCAAGTAGGTGAGGAGTCATTTTCTAGCTAGGGCTTACTTAGTGATTGCTAACGTATCTGGATTTCTGGATCTTTATAGGCTTGACAGGCAAATCTTGACCCCATAAAAGTTTATTAAGGCGTTAAACAAGATATATTTCTTTTTGCTTAAAGTACTGCTAGAGTAACAGTTTGCTTAGAAGACTCAAGATCCTGCAAGGTAAAGTAATGTTTTCCTTTACTTGATCCACAATATGATATTACTTAATCTTCATGTCGTAAGGGTTAAAATGTCATTCTAATGTTATCTTTTATCAGATAGATCGTTAAGATAGATATAACCTCCTTCTAACGTTACTCTAAGTAATTTCCAGTTCTTAAAAGACCTCATGATATTGTTTCATAACTCTTCCTTGAACATAAGAATCTAATGCTATTATTATCATAATAATTAAAGCATTGCTTATCATCATAGAAATAGACCTAAGCCTTTCAAAACACAAGCTTACTATGTACTTTTGAGCTTTATTTTAATTAGGCTTCAATATAGTGAATTTATCAGCTTACATCGCCTATAATTTTAAAGTCTCCTCTGCATAAAAACATCGTCACGTTGTGACTTGAATTCCCATTTTATTTATGACTAATATCATGTAATAACTTCACATTACCCTACTATCTACTTAAATGTAAAAGTAGTGCAATAAAATCCTAGATAGTTTATTATCCTAAACTCTAAATTCTAACTTACATTGATTTGATTCATCTTAGATCTTGGTAAATATTATGGAGTTCACGGATCATATACTTGTAGGTTTTATATCCTACATCTAGTACTGTAGATCCCATTTAAGAATAGGAGCTATGTTTGTATATAAAAGTTACTATATCTCTATGCACCTTATTAGTTTAAATATAAATCTTATAGCTTAAACAATCATAGTTCATGATTGTAAGGAAAAGTCAAATAAGGCATTAACAATCCTGTCCAAATTTCTACTATCCTCCTAATCTTTTTCTTACAAGTTTGGTTTTGAAAGGTTATAAGATCCTCACAAAACTAGGCATCGAAATCATAAATAAAATCTTTGAGAAACAAAAGCATTGAATCCATATGCAAATTGACTCTTTACCAAAGCTATTTGCAAAGTTTAGAAATTATATTAACGATGGTTTACCACTTGTTCATCATCGAGGCTTGATTTCATTTGGAATATGCATAATGTAATTGATTTATCAATTAATTGGTTCGAATGATTGTAGTTGGAAACTATAAATAAGAACCCACCATGAAGTGAAAAGATTTGAGTACACATGGAACTCTCCTCCCCATGCAATACGTGACTTATAAGTCTTACCTTACAACCCTAAACTTCATTGTTCAGTGAAGGTTTCGGTCTCTGATTCATTGGGTTCACTGCGGCCATGAGGGCTCGCAGTTGCTTGCCTCCAGCTCCACTGTCTTTGCATTTTATTTGAAGAACCATTGTTTAGAGTGAGAGATGTAAGTCATAGCTCGTGAAAGAGTTGTTTTTTGAAAAAAAATCTTGTTATGAGTGAGGATTGTATTACACAGTTGGTATTTTCAGTGTTGAAGTCATGTTTTAGCTATTGCCTTGGGTTGCTCTTGCTCCATTTGTTGATGTAGTTGATAACCCGAACTCAGTTGCCTCTTTCTCAAGTGAATGCGAGGGTTGTTGTGCTCGTGGTATCGGTTTTCCTTCTTCTTGACCTTGGTTTCCAACATTACAGGTAACTTCTCATTTTTAAGAAGTTGGAAGCTTATGAAGAATTTACAATTTCAGTTTGATACACAAGTTTTTAATTATATTTTTGTTTCCAATTTTGCAGGGATAGTTCACCTGAACATTGATAGTAACCACTTCTCAAATGGACTGACGTTTAGTCTACAGTAAGCCCTGGTTTCTAAATGGCTCTCCCTGCTTGTGCAGACCTTAGGGTAAAGTTTATAGTTGGAAGAGGTTATGACATGTTTTACCCGGTCTTGGGTTGTTGTTCTTTAGTTTATTAGTTTTTGTTTTGTTTAAACCCTCTCTTACAGTAGGGTAACTCCGGCTCAAGCTGTGACTTGTAAATACTCATTTCTCTTGTTAAAAGGTTTTTACAATACTGTAGGTTTTGTTACACAGTGTGTAGTTTTGTTTATTAAACCCATGTCACAATATGGGTGCACCGGCTCAGAGCTGGTTTTTTTTGTACATTGACTATGTTTAAAGCCTTACGGCATGTCAAGCAATACACAGGATTTTCCTTCGAGTTTGGACTCATTTTATCTTAATGCTATTATTGTGACTCTGTAAGCTAGGGTTTTTACCCTATTTGACTATGTAATTTTAATTTTTACTGTGTATTATTTATTTTGTATGAAAATATTGTTAATGGTTTAAATACTGTCACTCAGTCATATTATATCATTGTTTTACTTGCTAACTCAGGAATTTCGAGCTAGGGTTTCTTGAATGAGACCTTCATTTACATAATTCTTTCAATTAGTTTATTATTTAATAAGTAGTGTTAATTATTAAACTTGTTTTAATTAACATACAGGTGTGTTGTGAAAACTGTGAGTGATATTTAAATATCAGTTCTTTTATTTGTTCATAAGAAATATAAACAGTCTCTCATAAACTAATTGTTTATATATAAACATACCAAATAATTGGATTGTAGCTTATGTATTTTATTTAATAATAATGATTTCTAATTTAGGGTTTAGACCCTATAGACTATCTTTACAGGTATAACCTATTGTTGAATTTAAAACGGTTCTTTCTTAAATAGGTACTTAATTTTTATGTTAGTTGTAATCCTATTCTTATTATTTTTACTTAAATGTTAGCAAGAATTTTATTAGAGTTATTTGTAAACATCCATCTAGTAACTAGTCTATTCTTGATAAATGATAATTACATTCCATAAAACCCTTCTTGTTTATAGTAAATGTTGTCTTAGTTTAGTTAACATTATAAGTAAATGAACTTAGTAATTATAGTTTATTTCTCCATTTATCTGAAAGTACTAAAGTAGTTTACCTGTATCCTTTCTAGTGTATTTGCAAATAGTTAAAACATAAAAGAATATATTGATAACATAACACATTTTATCCTTTTGCATATTTTAATTTGAAATAAAGAATGTATAATGTACTGTATATAAGCATAAAGTCTTATCTTTTAGGGTGTTTTATTAACCTAATAATTCTTCTACCTGTAATGCAATACTGTTATTTCAAGATCAGTATATTTATATAAAGAAAGAACATAAATAACCAGGTTATTGGTCTTTTGATATTATCCTACATACTGCAATAACTTACTTTCTATTATGAAATGCATATTACATCTACTCATTTCAGTTTCTTATTATTTCCTTCATCTATTCTAAATACTCTACTTGTTCTCGAGTACGGTCTGGTCCTTCCAGATGTGGAAAAACACAGGTTAGAATTATTTTCCATCTATTTTAGATTCATTCTTTCAATAAACTAAAATATATCTAACTCTAACAGTTCATAACTAAAACATTTAACATTCATTAATCAGTCAGATTAGCATTTTACTATCTAACGTAGTAACACAATAGAATGTAGAACCTGATTAATATGGACAACAACACCATTAGGAGGCCATTCCTCCCTACCAAACTCCTGGAGAGTGCTCAAACAAAGCTTCCTCAGGACCTTCGAGCCTGTTCCTAGTCTCCTTGGCTGAGAACTGGTGGAGCAAGCAAACAATAGACTAGTCCAATGACTCAGTAATCACTTTGCACTTAGCAATAAGATCCTTCAGCTGAAAAGCTGCACTAGATCACTTAGCAGTTAACCCCTCAAACTCTTTCCACGAATTTCCTTGCCATTGAATTTCTCTGAAGTACATTCACCTTAATGATCACTTCTCTATAATGAGCAGCCACATCTCTCTTTAATGGGAATTTTTATAAATATTCCCTAGGTCTTTTGGGTCAGTTGTCATTAAATAAGCCACCTACTATGATCCCATTTTCTTGGGGGATCATGACCCCAAATGTAGGGAGGTTTCCACCTCCAACAGTTGGAAGAGGTTTGAGGATGCTGCCACTTGTCTGTTTGTTCTCCACCCAGTCTCCTCCATCAATTTGACCAGTAAACACTCTTTTAACAGCTCTCCTAAGCTGTTGTCTCCACCTTTATTTATTTATAATTAAAATATTCAGAATTACATTTAATATCCTTGACTCTACTGAGTCATCAATTACAACTTCGCATAAAATTTAACATATTGTCTTTAAATAAAATCAAATAGGATAATATTATTTTTGCAAAATTGGGGCATGTGACATGTTACTTCTAACTTTAATTCACCATGTTTCTTCTTTAACATCATTAACTCATTTTATTGATGCCATGCATTCAATCTTTCTATTATAATTTCAATGAATTGTACTTAAGATTGCAATGTAACATACCATTATGAACATGGCATGATGGAACATTGTTAACATACATTTATATTCTTTTCTACCAACCTTTAACCAAACAAACCAAGTACATTAGAACTTATATCTACATGGTATATTAGGTAATTGATAAAATAGTAACCCACTTACATTTGTTTTCTTTATATTTACACATAAAAATAAATATAGAATAATTGTAATAATAATTTCATAGGATGATTTAAGTACCTTATCTTTATAAGGACCACTCGTAACATGTTATAGTTACTTGGCTAAACTTTATCAACTATCTAGTTTTAAACTTAAAAAAATCCTCTTAAAATTAAACATTGCCATATGGTCGTGTCATTCAATTGAACCAACCCTTTTAAACATTTAAGAGTAACTCTTCACACAATTAAAACACCACTTATTTATTCCATCCATTTTCAACCTTATCCCATGAACTATCTTCTAAATATCATAATCCTCACTCATTTATCTTCTAGCCTTAAGACTTGTCACAAAACTATGCTTATCCTTTAAGGAATCTATATGTATAGCTACATCTCAACTGTAACAATCCTTAACACTAATATATGATAAATATATCTAAAGCTTCCACTATAATGTATCTATGTGTATGAAAGTAACATATTGGATACATGTTAACACATAGTCTCATTCTCATACTAAAGATCATTCCAAATATCTAATGAAATCAAACATATCATCTGGTCAAACTTCAAACAAAACTTTACTCTTCATGCATGTATTTTTGCATTTCAGTTATGCAACTAGCTTCATACATTCAAGCATATGACTCTAAGTGAACAAGTTCATGTACTTTGAAAATGTTAACATTAAATCAATATTATTTCTATATCTTACATGCCAATAAGTAATCATATAATATTGTATTCAAATCACAAAGTTCACAATGTACCTGTATTTAGATGAGTCCATGAGGTCTGAGTGTTGTAAACCTACTCTAATACCATTTGTAACAAACCCAATTTCCACATGGTGATTTTAGTAATTTATTTATTTATTTGCCTTGTATTAAAATAACCAAAGTTTTTAGTCTTAATGAATATTTATGATCATAAGAAAGATACATTCTTTTCACATAAATATGTAAATCAATTTAATCGACAACTATTCTCTTTGTTTGTTGGTTGTGGTTAATAATATGAGGTCTTAATAATAGATTTATGTTATCCAATTCATCAATATAGTACAATAAAGAAATCTGAGCAACCAACCGTCACTGTGTCTATTATTGCACACCAATTTCCTTTAATTGGGACAATTGGTTATATAAACAACATGATCTTACTTCATTATTTTTAACTAAGAATCATGTAGCCTATGAAGTATGAGGGAACATTAGGATATATTCTATATCTACTTTCACATGTCTATTATTATTACATGCAATTCTAACAAATACTTCTTGTAGTTTTACTCATACCTTGCTAATGCTAAAGTGTGGTACAAAAATGAAAAAACTACCATCTCAGACATAATAGAAGAGGGTGCGTTCATGGATGTGGGTTACAATTTTTGGCAAGGCGATTTCAGCAAAAATGAAAAAACGTACCTCGATCGAGCATTTTTAATCTTCTATAAATAGGCAACAAACCCATCATTTAATTCACTTCGTTTGTTGGATAGAAAATGGTCATTTATATTCATTTGTCGATATGGGTTGTAGATTAATTGGGTTATATATGTGATTGATCACATGTATGACTCCAATCAATCACATCTATAACACCAATTACTCTACGACTAATATCTATTCATAAAATCTAGAGGAAGGGGCGGTAGTAATGCTTTTACTCATTTTTTCTTCAAGGTATGTATTATTACCCATAAGAATATTGTTCTCCTAGTGGAAATTATGTTTTATTAAATTTTATTATCATATAATTCTATGTTTGATTTTATTTGAATTTGAATACCTTGTTCCCATGAACAATACAAGATTTTAAAAGCTTTAATTGGAAAAAAATTTGGGTGCCCATATTCGTGTGCTCACATGAATATGGGCACTTGAGGATGTTTCTAGTTAAAGATTTGAAAATCTCGATCAAGCTCTTCTCTAACCACACATAAACATTCAATGGAGTTATTTAAAAACATGTGTAAACGCTCGACCAATGGTTTTAGAGACCTTGATCGAACTGATAGATTGATCTTCACATTGTATTTCCATATGCATCATGTAAATTTTCATTTAATGAAGTCTTCCAAAATATGCTTGGACACATTGTATTTTGAATCCCCATTTGAATTCATGTCATTGAACATTTTCAATTCTTATCGAAATTAGAATTAATATCATGCCTGGTTTCCATACTTCTTGTTTTTCGGATCTCACAGTCATTATAACACATTTTCTTTTATTTATTTTCCTCCACTCTTAGAATTATGAAACACCAAAACAATTACTCATGTGTTATTGATGTAAATTCTAATGTCATTCAATAATTTACTAGCAAAATTAACTGCAAATGTGTGGCACAATAACAATTTTGAAGAGTAAACAATGGACATTGATATAACCTAAGGAAATGAGGTAATATTTTTTTTCATGCTCACATTTCCATTTCTCTAAAGGTACTAAAAATACTTTTCTCCTTTGTATATAATTTTTTATTTTAAAAAACTACAATTATGTGATATGACTCTAAATGTAACACTAAATTTTATCTTAATCGTTCTATTTTATTCCGCCCTAGGCTCTGGGATTTAAATATTTGTCCTGAAGATCTATCCTAGGTAGATCATAGTCCTGAGAATCTAGGTCGAGTGAACATAACTCGCCTAAGTTTAGCTCATCAACTGAATTGCATGCATAATTTCTCTCATTGGTTCAAGGCAAAAAGAATACTATGACAATGATGCATGCAATTCAGTTGATGAGTTGAACTTAGACGATTTGTGTCCAGTCAACATGGATTCTCTGGACGACGATCTACCTATGGTGTAAATCCTCGGGTCATATATTTAAAGCTCAAATCCCAGGGTGGAATATAACATGAGGATTAAGAATTAGTGTAAATTCAAAGTCATACGACATAATTGCAGTTTTTTCAAATTAAAAATTATATACGAAGGAGCAAAGTAATTTTAGTATTTTAAACCCTCGATCGAGCTTCATACCTCGATCAAGGGCCTGAAAAATAGAGATTTATCCCTCTTACAGGAAAATCAATGTTTCTTTGTGTCTTATAGGTGTGTAAACTCTACCATTCATGGCACACAACTGAGCGGAGTTCATACCGATAGATTCGTCACTGAATCCTCTATCCATTGAGATATCATGCATGCGTTTTGGTATTCATATGGGTATTTTTTAATTAGTTCTGAAAATTACACTTATAAAACCAGACAACAACTTCGAAGCAGCTCAAATAAATCTATGCAGGGTAAAATATACACATCAAAAAATTTCATAAAAATGTACAACTCACACATCGACATGTCCTCTTCAAAAAGGTGTATAACACGTGAGTAATTGAAGCTGGGATGGACACACATGTGTATAAAATGAAGTTGAAACTAGATGTGGTCACTTTCAAAAAATAATAAATAATTGTATTTGCAAAACAAATTAACAAAAAAATATGCATACCACAGTTCATTTGGTGTATATCATAGTCATATATATATATATATATATATATATATATTTAATTATTAATGTAAGATTGAATTATTGGGGTTCAACACGAGCAACTTATTAACTTCTTCAACTTTTTAAGGTCACAGTTCATTAAATGCAAAATTTCACACATTAAATGACATCAGAATATTTAAAAAAATATATCATTGGGAATCCAACATAATCTTATACAATTTGTTTTTTTACTGCAAGTCGAAATTCACATGGCATATATGCATTTCGAGGACTTCTATCTAGCACATGAGTAAAAAATCAGGTTTTCATTGCCAAGTTTGGCCAAATCGTGTTACCCACCTTCATGGAATCACCCAAGAAAAATTATATGAACATATGAATACCATTCATCATCCTAAACCTAAAAAGAGTACAAGGTTACCTACTCTTAAAAATAAGTGTAACATCTTTAAAGTCACAGACTATTCTTACAATAATTAATAAAGTACACCTTCACATTCATACTAACATATGTTTCTTATTGAGTCAAATTGTAGAAATAAAACATCTAAGAAACAAATGGAAAAAGAGACACCAATATATGTGGTTCACCCAACTTTAGGCTACGCCCACCAAGAATTGTTAATTTTCTTATTAATTTGACCAACAAAGAATGTTACAATTCTGCAGCTCATCCGCTGTGATGCAGACCAACATAAAGTGGAGAGTCACTTCCAAGTGAATGAATTGGTATATTTGAGGTTGTAAACTTACAAACAAACCACCATAAAGGTTAAAGGTTGAGAAAAGCTCAAACGAAGGTTTTATGGTCCCTACAAAGTGATTCGAAAAGTTGGAGAAGTGGCCTATGAATTGGAGCTTCTCATAGGAAGTAAAATTAATAATGTAATTCAAGTTTCATTTTTAAAGAAGGTTATAGGTCAGCATATTTCAGTTTCATATACATTACCTCCTTTGTATGACAAAGGAAAACTTGTTATCATTCTAGACAAAGTATTGAAAACAATAAATGAATACTTGGTACAATGGAAGGATTTTCCTAGTTACGAAGTCACTTGGGAAGATGAACAATTTTTTCAGAATCTAAACTTGGCATTGCTTGAGGAAAAACATTATTGGGTGGGAAGGACTATCATGTCCCCATCCTAATGAGACTACAAGTTAGCAATGTTTCACCCACCTACTAGTTCCTAGGTTGGGGAGGAGGCATTAAATCTTGCAATAACGGAGCTATGAGACCCAAGAGAACCTTAGTTTTTCATTTACACATTAAATTGGGTCATACAAATAAAAAATATGGAGAAAATACAATGGCATTGCTTCATTAATACATTTAGAGGTTCATGGCCCACCTTAGGTGGCTAGATTCTTCCTTACACATGTCATGACTTAACCCCAAATTAGAAATTATGAGTAATGGAATGTTATTGGAAGGTGAATAGGTGTCAAGTAACATGTCCTACTCCCAAGGATTCAAATAGGTTCGGAGGAATAATGTTGAAATATTGTAACTTCAAAGAATATTCTATATGTATCTTTTTGTGGTCCCCGATGGTCCTACTGGGAGAACCACTTGTATTACTTTGTACCCCGAAGCTTCTAATCAGAAGAACTAATAAGATTCATGAGGTAGTCCCCTCTAGTTGTAAAGGTGGGTCATTAGCACCACAATGTGGTTACTTGAGCCTACATGTGTAACTCGAACCTACATGATTAACTCGAGCCTACATGTCCGATGAGTTAATTAAAGTGAACGGATGAATATAAATAGAGGTGTAGCGATCCTCATTTGGAGCACACACTCTCATTTGTGTAGCGCATTAGTGGAGAGAGAGAAGCAGCTGGAGAAGGAGGAGGATCAGGCTTTGATCTCCTTGTTGGTTTTAACTTTTATCTTTTTGGGCATCTATATTGAGGAAGCTTTTGCTAGGTTTTCCCTTTAGGGTTTTCCCAGGATAAATCTGTGTTGTTCTTGTGATACTGTTTCTTTCAGTGATCCTTCTTATATGATTTTGTTATGAAAATGAAATGAAATAATGATGTATTAGCTAAGCATATGAGAAGTTAACATGGTATCAGAGCCACCCTGAATAGGAGAGTCTTCACAAGGAAAATTAGCCCTCTCTCTCTCTCCCCGGAAGAAATTAGGGTTTCAGGAAAATTTTGAGTTTTAGAAAATTGATTGCATGGAAATTTAGTCCCTCCTAGAGTGCATCTTTTGAGCCTGGAATCACAGTTTTGGATGTGTGAATCTCTGGAAAAGTCAAACCCTAGTTTGACAGCCATACTAGAAAACTGTTGAACTAGAAAAATGCAGAAGTTGAATCTTGCAATTCTGATTTGGAAGGTGAAGAATTCAAATCTCCAGAATCCAAGATCACCAATAAACTCACCTCATTCAAGTGCATCTCCTAGTAAGTTCAGTTTCTCATTCCGCAAAATTTCAATTTTTTGTGATTTTCTGACAAGATGGCCCCAAGCACTAAGCTTGACGACAAGTTAGAAGGCATAGAGAATTTTCGAGCATGGAAATACAATATTGGTCTCATTCTCCAAGAGAATGATCTTAATAAGTACGTCAAAGAAGAAGTCTCCGAACCTAAAGAAACTGAAGCCAAGGAGAACCACAGAAAGGATATGATTGGAGCACAAAGGATTATTGCTGACTCCATCAAGGATCACTTGATCCCTCAAGTGTCATCCAAGAAGAATCCAAAATAAATGTATGATGCCCTTTCCAAAATGTATGAGGGAAGAAACATCAACATGAATATGAATCTAAGAGCTCAACTGAAGAGTACCAAGATGAGTCATGGAGAATCCATCCAGGACTAGTTCACAAGGGTTTCTCAGATCAAAGAGCAACTAGAAGCTGTTGGAGATAATCTTGATGAAGATGAATTGGTTATGAATACTCTCAATGGTCTCACTATACCTTGGGAATCCTTCATCCAGATGATGTGTGCTAGAAAAGAAAGCATGATGTTTGAAGTAGTATGGGAAGACTGCATTCAGGAAGAGACTAGAGTGGCAAACAGAGAAGCCTTACTAAAGGAAGATGATCAAGCCCTAGCCACTCACACCAAGAAAAGAAGAAGTCAACCTAACTTCAAGAGAAGAAACTTCAAGGAGTCTCAACCTCCCAGAAGAATCCAAAGAAGAAGGGAAAATAATCCAGAGAAAGACTACTCTGGCTTTCAAAGTTTTCATTGTGATAAGATAGGACACATTGCCTGAAATTGTCCTATAAAGAAGCAAGAATATAAGAAGAGGATCAACAAAAAAAAAAGATATCATGCTCATCTAGCAGAAGATGAAGAAGAAGAAGAAGAAGAAGAAGAAGAAGGACCTCCAAGAAAGCAAGCAAGAGAAGAAGATGCAAAAGAGTATGTACTATTCTCCACACTCTCTGGGTCTATAACACCTGGAGAAGACACTTGGATTATTGATAGTGGTGCTTCAAAGCACATGATGGGAAAAAAGAAAACTCTGTCCAAACTTGAAGAAAGAAGCTCTCCTCAGAAGGTATCCCTAGGAGATGACTATCAATATCCAATCAAATGAGTTGGTGAAGCAAGCTACAAACTTGATTCAGGTAATCCTCTAAAGATGAAATATGTATTATATGTACCTGGTTTAAACAAGAACTTACTTTCTATCTCAGCTTTAGATAAGAAAGGATTCAAAGTTGCTTTCATAGATGGCCAAGTACTCATGTGGCCCAAAGGAAAGAATATTGAAGATGCAATCATCATTGGTGAAGAAGAAGGAGGCCTGTATAAACTCAAAGGGAACTTAGAAACAACCTTTGTTCATGAGTCCACTGACCCTAGTGAACTATGGCATAGAAGGTGATGAAATATTGTAACTTCAAAGAATATTCTATATGTATATTTTGTGGTCCCCGATGGTCCTACCAAGAGAACCACTTGTATTACATTGTACCCTGATGCTCCTAATCGGAAGAACTAATAAGAGTAATGAGGTAGTACCCTCTAATTGTAAAGGTGGGTCATCAGCACCCCAGTGTGGTTACTTGAGCCTACATGTGTAACTCGAGCCTACATGATTTAACTCGAGCCTACATGTTAAATGAGTTAACTTAAGTGAATGGATGAATATAAGTAGAGGTGTAGTGCTCCTCATTTGAGACACACACACTCTCACTTGTGTAGTGCATTAGTGGAGAAGAGAAGTAGCTGGAGAAGGAGGAGGATGAGGCTTTGATCTCCTTGCTGGTTTTATCTTTTATCTTTTTGGGGCATATATATTGAGGAAGCTTTTGCTGGGTTTTTCCCTTTAGCGTTTTCCCAGGATAAATCTTTGTGTTCCTTTTGTATGGTTGTGCTTGTCTATCTTTCAGTGATCCTGTTTATATGCTTTTGTTATGAGAATGAAATGAAATACTAATGTCTTAGCTAAGCATATGGAAATTTAACATGGTATCAGAGATAACCTGAGAAGAAGACATTGTGCAGCTACAAAAGATAGGGATTCTTAATTTTTGGGTCTCTCTCCACAATCCATCAGCAAAAGTATTCTAGGATGACTCTCCATTGAAGGGTGCATCTTTTTGTCGAAGCGGAATTTGATTCTGAGCATTTTCAGTTTTCGATGAGGAAATTAGGGCTTTCTACAGAAGAGGAATTTTTGAGTGAGACCAGCATTGGATTTTTCTCCTCATCAAAACCGAAGTTCAGAGACCTGGATCAAGAAATTTGGTTGGGTTAAACTCTGGGAAAGTCAAACCCTAGTTTGACCCCTAGCTAGAAAAACCCTAAGTGCTAAAACGGCTAAGTTTTGGTACATTCACTATATCCCGAGATTGGTGAAGGCTCAGGGGCTGAAAATTGTAGCAGTCGAATATCCAATCATAATTTACACTGTGTCCACATTTAAGCCTCCTATTCGCTATATTCTGGGAGATATTAGCCCTCCAAGTTAGGGTTCTAGCCTCTTCCAGAATTCATCCCTAAACAGGACACCTGGGGAGAAATGAAATATCTTGGGCTACAGATGTCCAAATGGAATTCCTGAAGATTTCTTGGAGAGGGCACGGAATTTAATTTTAGTGGAAAAAATATCAGACTCAGAAGATTAACCAGTGACATGTGGCTTGCCGTACAACTTCGTTGTTCTGAACAGTCCTGTAACAGGTCACCTTGGGACAAGGATCATAAATCCCAAATGGTAAAACCAATTCTGATGAAACATATGGTGTTGGATCAGGGACATGTGAGTTTACCTCTGTACAACATTTAAGACATATAGGATCAGTAATTTAGGAGATATCACAGAAACAGTAACAGGAATTTCTGTAGAAGAAATTGGAAATCTAGGGCTTCCTATTCCGGGAGCTTCCCTCCACTGTTTTGAGAAAAAGGAGTACATTGGACAGCTCCATTTGAAGACATTGATATATCTATTGAATCAGATCTAAAAGATTCCAATTTTTGAAAATTAGGGTTTCTGTGACAAACCCTAGATCAACGAGCTTCGGAACCAAGACAGACACCTCAAATCGGTAAGATCTAATCCTTTGCTATTTTCATTTGAGGTTCTCATTTCAAAGTGATCTATCACATCAGCTTGATGATAAGATTCGTGAATTTGACAAATTCCAAGCCTAGAAGTATATGATCTCTCTGAATAAAATGGTTTGGACACCTACATGAGTATAGAGGTTCCAGTTCCAAAGGGAGATGAGGCTAGAAGCCTTACACAAGAAGAACTTGGTCAAGGCCAAGAAGATCATTGTTGATTCAGTCATGAATCAACTTGTACCATAAGTGTCTCCCCAAAGACACCGAAGATGTTTGATTCCTTGACCAAGCTATTTGAAGATAAGAACTTAAATCAGAATATGGCTTTGAGAAAACAATTGAAGAATGTGAAGATCCAGAATGCAGAACAACTTGAAGCGGTAGAAGAAGAAGTGGAGAATGCAGAAGTGGTGATAGCCACCTTGAATGGCCTCCCAGGATCATGGGATTCATTCATGCAAAGAATGTGTGCCAGAAGGAAGTAATTACTTTCAACAGACTTTGGGAAGAAGAATAAGCTCGTCTCATAAGAAGAGAAGAAGAAAGATGGAAGCAATTGAAGATCAAGCTCTCACCATTCAAAGAAGATCCCTCAAGTGATGAGGAATAGGAAGAACTAATAGAGGCCTACCCATGAAACAAACGGATAAGTATTAAATTATCATTTAATGATATTGTTTTGTTATGCATTTGATTATATTTAGTTGATGTGTTATGCATGATAGATTGTTTGCATTAATGATTGTATACTACTAATATGCATGTGATGGGTAAGTAGCTCATGGTTCTATACAACTCCCCATTGCTACTTATCAAACCTCTTTGCTGAAATATTGGATTAGTGCACAATCTCAATAATGTCATGGTGGAGATGGACGAAATCTAGAAAGTTTATGTGAGATATGGATGAATTTTGTATTGACTAAACAGTTGCATGATGCATAATAATTTGTCATTATGCATATGTTTTATGAAATAGTTCTAACCATGCAACTGGTGCATTTGAATTGTAGGAAAGGTCATGTACAACCTCCTACAAGAAAATAAGGATGAGACTTGTTCCGAAGAACAAGTGATGACAATTCAATATTTACTCCAATAAACATGAATATGAAGCTCCCAGGGTCAGAGACACCATGACGGAAGAAAGAGCTTTAGAGAGTGGTAGATCCACCTTGAAGGATGAATACCACCATGGGTACAAGAGATAACTCAAGATGAAGAAAAGAATGCTATGAAAGAAGCTATGATCAAAGAATAACAGTTGATCATGGGGAATGATGTATACGATATGATGGAACAATTGTACAAAGCAAGGTTCATGATTCTCCCCAGAAAGAATAGACTATGAAATGACATACTCTATTGACCAATATATATCAAGCATAGAACCACCTGTACAGAATGAAGAGGGAAGATGATACTCCACTTCAGGGGGAGTGACTACATAAAATTATATCTGAGTTCAACATGGGATGACATGATGGATAGCTTTGTGATGGATTGAGACTTTACCAAGAGTAAAGTGGGTTCCAACCTTCAAGGTTGAATGCAAAAGACTAGGATATGTTGATGACCTGAGAAGACAAACTCATAAAAGATGTTATGATACTAGAATGATGTTTGGGATATAGTACTCAAACTAGAAAGCAAGAATGTGGTATCTTCGAAATGGATTTGCAAGATAAGATATGTTGTTGATAGAATTAGGGTAATATTTGTGGCTAGAGGTTTCTATCAGAAAGAGGGAATTAATTCTGAAGAGACACTTACTCCAAGAAGCAAGGTACACTTTTTTCAAAACTATCATGGTAGTTTCTTCCATGATGAAGTAAAGACAAGCCTTCCTTAATGGTATGATTGAGGAATAGTTTTACATCGAAAAGTCATGAGGATTTGAAGTTGAAGACAGATGGAATCAAGTATGCAAGTTGAAGAAGGCCCTCTATGGCCTAAAGCAAGCTTCTAGAGCTTGGTATGGAAGAATAGATAGTTTCCTGATGAGCATGAGATTTTCCAAGAGTAAAGTTGATACTAACCTTTCCTACAAGGTTGTAGAAGATGTACCTATCATTCTATTACTATATGTGGATGACTTATTCTTGACAGGGAATGAGAAACATATCATGGAAAGCAAGAAGAAAATAGCAGAAGAATTTGAGATGAAAGACCTTGGGTTAATGCATTATTTCCGAGGTCTGGAAGTATGGAAAAGTTCAGAAGGAATCTTTCTCAACCAGGAAAAGTATGTGGTAGAGATATTGAAGAGATTTAATATGTTGGAATACAAAGTCATGGCCACACCCATGGAATCCAACCTGAAGTTGTTAGCTGATGACTCATTAGAGTCAGTGGATGTGACTCACTATAGACAGATCATTGGGTCATTGATGTACTTAACAAATACCAGACCAGACATTTGTTTTGATGTGAACACCTTAAGTCAATATCTTGTTCAACCAAGACGGGTTCACCTAGTAGCTGCAAAACATGTGATGAGATATCTGAAAGGGACTATAGAATTTGGTCTATACTATGATGGTAGCCATGAGTATAGATTGTATGGCTACACATATGCAGATTGGGCTGGAAGTATTTCAGACAGGAAAAGCACATCAGGTATATGCTTTTGTTTGAGTTCTGATATGAGTTCATGGTTTAGTAGGAAATAGTCCAGTGTTTCTCTTAGCACGGTTGAAGCAGAATACATAGCAGATTGCTCTACTAAGTTGTGAAGCCATATGGCTTCAGAAGCTGATATCAGGTCTCTTTGACATGAATATGGAAACTACAATGATTCTATGTGATAACCATAGTTGTGATGACAAAGAACCCTGTGTTCCGACGTAACACATAGAAATCTGGTATTTCTACATACAAGATAAGATGCAGATGATGATACTATAGATGCATATGATGGTGATTTAGTATTTCTATACTGAATATAGAGATGATGATGTTTCAGTATTCCCATACTGAAGATATAGATGATGATGATTTCAGTATTCCCATACTGAAGATATAGATGATATTTCAGTATTTACATACTGTAGATATAGATGATGGTGATTCCATATTTATATACTAAATATAGAGATGACGATGCTTTCATTATTTCTATACTGAAGATATAGATGATGATGCTTTCAGTATTCACATACTAGAGATACAGATGGTGATAGTTTGGTATTCACATACTGAAGATGTAGATGATGATGGTTTGGATGATGATGTACTGACGAAGCCTCTGCCTTGAGTAGAGTTCGAACACTTTCGAGACAAGCTTGGTGTGGTTTGAAAAGATCTTCCCCGAAAGGGGGAGTAGTGATGTTGCAGTGGGATTGTATCATCCCTGGGAACTTTCCCTAAAGTGATCCGGAGACCTCAGTCTTCAAGAATGAAGAGGGATTGTATCATCCTGGGACATCTGTCCACAATAGATCCAGTGACCTTGGTCCTCAAGAACGTGGTAGGATTGTATCATCCCTGGGCACTTGCCCTAAAGTGATCCAGAGACCTCGGTCTTCGAGAATGAAGAGGGATTGTATCATCCTGGGACATCTGTCCATAATAGATCCAGTGACCTCGGTCCTTGAGAATGTGGTAGGATTGCATCATCCTTGGACATCGTCCTAAAGTGATAGGGAATGATTCTCCCGTAATCAATCTGGTGGCTTCGGTCCTCGAGAATGTGGTAGGATTGCATCATCCTTGGACATAGTCCTAAAGTGATAGGGACTGATTCTCCCATAATCAATCTGGTGGCTTCGGTCCTCGAGAATGTGGTAGGATTGCATCATCCTTGGACATAGTCCTAAAGTGATAGGGACTGATTCTCCTGTAATCAATCTGGTGGCTTCGGTCATCGAGAATGTGGTAGGATTGCATCGTCCTTTGACATAGTCCTAAAGTGATAGGGACTGATTCTCCCATAATCAATCTGGTGGCTTCGGTCCTCGAGAATGTGGTAGGATTGCATCATCCTTGGACTTAGTCCTAAAGTGATAGGGACTTATTCTCCCGTAATCAATCCGGTAACTTCGGTTGTCGAGAATGTGGTGGGATTGTATCATCCCTGGACTTTAAGTCCAAAAACGATCCAAAGACTTTCTGTCTTTGAGTTGTGGATTGCAGGTTGTTGTTGATGATGATGATGCCATACTGATCGAAATATTAGAGTATGATGATGATGGCGTACTGATCGAAATATCAGAGTATGATGACATACTTATCGAAAGATAAGAGTATGATGATTACGTACTGATCAAAAGATCAGAGTATGATGATGATGACGTTCTGATCGAAAGATCAGAGTATGATGATGATGACGTTCTGATCGAAACATTAGAGTATGATGATGATGTTTCTGATCAAAAGATCAAAGTATGTTGATGATGTTTCTGATCGAAAGATCAGAGAATGATGATGATGTTTTTGATCGAAAGATCAGAGTATGATGATGATGTTTCTGATCGAAATATCAGAATGTGATGATGATTATGATCGACAGATCAGAATATGATGATGATGATGTTGCTACTGATCGAAAGGGAAAAGTGTTGATGATGATATTGCTGATCGAGAGACCAAAGTACTGAAGATGTTGCTGCTGATCGAAATTCAAGGTGTTGAAGATGTTCTTGCTGATCGAAAAGTCAAAATGTTGAAGATGTTGCTGATCGAAATGTCAAATTGTTGAATATGTTGTTGCTGATCGAAAAGTCAAAGTGCTGAAGATGTTGCTGATCGTAAGGTCAAAAGGCTGAAGATGTTGTTGCTGATCGAACAGTCAAAGTGCTGAAGATGTTGCTGATCGAAAGGTCCAAGTGCTGAAGATGTCGTTGCTAATTGAAAGATCAAAATGATGAAGATGTTGCTGATCAAAGACTGAAGATGTTTCTGATGATGAAGACTGAAGATTGAAGATGAAGAATACATGATTTTGAAAAGCTTCCAATGATTTATAGATGTGTTACTCTGCTGATGTTGATGATGTCCCCTATCTCTACTCTTGTTGTTGTTGATGTTGTTGTAGAATACCCTTCTTGTTAAGGGGGAGTGTTGAAATATTGTAACTTCAAAGAATATTCTATATGTATCTTTTGTGGTCCCCGATGGTCCTACCGGGACAACCACTTGTATTACATTGTACCCCAATGCTCCTAATCGGAAGAACTAATAAGAGTCATGAGGTAGTCCCCTCTAATTGTAAAGGTGGGTCATCAGCACCCCAATGTGGTTACTTTATCCTACATGTGTAACTCAAGCCTACATGATTTAACTCAATCCCACATGTTAAATGAGTTAACTTAAGTGAACAGATGAATATAAATAGAGGTGTAGTGCTCCTCATTCGAGACACACACACTCTCACTTGTGTAGCGCATTAGTGGAGAAGAGAAGTAGCTGGAGAAGGAGGAGGATCATGCTTTGATCTCCTTACTGGTTTTATCTTTTATCTTTTTGGGGCATCTATATTGAGGAAGATTTTGCTGTGTTTTTCCATTTAGGGTTTTCCCAGGATAAATATTTGTGTTCTTTTTGTATGGTTGTGCTTGTTTATCTTTCAGTGATCCTGTTTATATGATTTTGTCATGAAAATGAAATGAAATACTAATGTCTTAGCTAAGCATATGGAAATTTAACAGAAGGCTTGCCCACATCAACTACAAGGCTCTACCTCATGTGAACAAATTAGTGACGGGATTACCAGATATGAAGATCAAGCATGAAGGCATTTACAAAGGATGTGCGAAGGGAAAGAACATCAAGAATCCATTTCTGAAGAGTGAAACTAAAACAAAAGGTAAATTGGAATTGATTCATTCAGATGTATGTGGTCCAATGTATTATACATCCTTAAGTGGCTTTGAATATTATATCACATTCATTGATGAATTTTCAAGAAAGACTTGGATATATTTCTTGAAATCAAAGAGTGAAGTGTTTGAGAAATTCAAGGAGTTCAAAGCCTTGATAGAGAATATTTCAGACAAGAAGATAAAGACACTCCAATTAGACAATGGAGGAGAATATACCTCAAAAGAGTTTGAGGCTTTTTGCAAAGATGCCCAAATCAAGAGGGAACTAACTACTCCCTACAATCTGCAATAGAATGGGGTTTTGGAAAGAAAGAACAGAACCATCATCGAGGTAGTGAAGACAATGATATATGATCAAGATCTTCCAATGCATCTATGGCTAGAAGCAACTAGAACTGATGTGTATGTGCAGAATAGAATATCTCACAGTGCTCTTGGGATCAAGACTCCAGAAGAGATATTTATAGGAAAGAAGCCTGAGGTAAGTCACCTCAATATATTTGGTTGTCCAGTATATATTCATATACCGAAAGAGAAAAGAACCAAGTTAGACCCTTCCAGAAAGAAGGGGATATTTGTTGGATATTGTGAAGTATCCAAAGCATTCAAAATCTATATTCCTGGATTCCATCACATGGAAATCAGTCGAGATGTGTCATTTGATGAAGAGATAACCCTCAAGAGATCCAGGAAGTGCCAACATGAAGAAGTGTATGAAGAAGAGACATCTCCCAAAAATAAAGAAACTACATGTCTCCATGAAGATGAAGGTCCTGAAGAACGTGACTTAGCAGAACCTCAAGAACCTCTCATGATGGAGATGTCAAGAAAGAGAAAACCTTCTTGGACAAGAGAAATTATATGAGAGGTAGAAAGATATGGAGCTCCTAAAGGCTCCACAAGGGAAAGAAAGAATCCTAAGACTTTTACCAATTATGTAGCCTTGATGTGTGATCTTGTAGATCAAGAACCTACAATCCATGAAGAAGTTGTATAGAAGAAAGAATGGATAGAAGCAATGACTGAAGAATACCAGTCAATAATGAAGAATGGTGTATGGGATATAGTTCCCAAACCAGAAGGAAATAATATATTATCCTCCAAATGGATATTCAAAATAAAGCATGCAGTTGATGGAAGTATCGAGAAGTATAAAGCAAGATTTGTGGCCAAAGGATTCTCTTAGAAAGAGGGAATTGATTATGAAGAAACATTTTCCCCAGTAGCATGGTATACTTCAATTATATCTATCATGGCACTTGCATCTATGATGAAGTGGGACTTACACTAGATGGATATGAAAACAACTTTTCTGAATGGTGTGATTGAAGAACAAGTATACATAGAACATCCACAAGGATTTGAAGTTGAAGATAGACATACTCACGTATGCAAGTTGAAGAAGGCCTTGTATGGCCTAAAACAAGCTCCTCAAGCTTGGTATGGAAGGATAGACAATTTCTTGTCAAGCATGGGATTCACCAAGAGTAAAGTTGATCCTAACCTTTATCTTAAGGTTGTAAAAGATGAACCTATCATCCTGATGTTATATGTCATTAGAGGAAATTTGGGGTCTAAAATGGGCCTTATAAGAAAATGTGCCAAAATAAGTTTTTGTGAGTTAGAATTCAAAAACCAATAGAATTTCAATAAAATAAGTCAACCATAATGGTTGAATTGACATATTTGTCATTAAAAAAAACTACTTTTTTTGTTCGTATTTT
>LPNX011235444.1:14658-38270 GCA_001517045.1 Pseudotsuga menziesii
GAGGAGGGGAGAGAGAGAAAGGGAGAGACAGAGAGAGATAGAGAGAAGGGTACGTTGGAGAGAGAGAGGGGGGGGGCATGAGGAGAGACAAAGAGAGAGGGAGGTTAGGCATAGGGAGACAGAGAGGGGGGGTTCAAGACCTGTTGGCCTTATTTTTTGACCTAGGCCAACAAGGAGATTAAGCCCACACAATCAGCTTAAAGCAGCGTCCAGTATGTTTGGAGTAGCAAAATCTCGCAGGTTATGGTCCTACTACCAGCTGAATTTTTCTCTTAAGGAGAAACTAAAATTCAGCAAAAATCTATCCTAATGCTATTTCTGTCTAAATAGACCCTCAAATTTTTTTTCAATTACCTAAGGTATCCTACAATTGCTTTCTTAAGGAAAGTCTTCGATTTTTGAAGAGTTTTCTGAATGTAAAGACTATTTAAAAACTTATTCTAAGAATTACACAAATTTAACAACTGTTAAATGTAACTATACTATGATAATAATAACTATACTATCTTAACTGTCCTATCTATCCTATCTTAGCTAAGAGCGTTTTTAAATATTATATTAATTATTAATTAATGTAAAATGAACAGAAATATAAAGGGTAGGATCTAAATAGAAATATTTAAGCCATACACACTAAATCATTCTGCTACAAATAACTTATCAGAAAAACTGAGATAAACAATTACTTCAAATTTTCTGAAGTGTCTAATTAATTAATAACTAATAACCAACATCATATATTTGAATAAGAGATAATCATCAGTATGAAATCACTGTAAAAATACAAATGATATCTAACAGACATAAATATATATCCTTCTATCTTGAATTTACAGTAGCAACACTAGTAAATTCAGTCACAACAACATATTAATTCAAATATAATATTGGGCTAACAAAGTGAAATACTGATCAATAATCACAAGAATAACTAAGTACACTATATTAATATTAAAATAGAAGATCATATACTGAAATATAAAGAGTATCCAAAACAATACCAGTCACGATATTAACTTGGATATTTCCAGTCACATCCGAGATCCAAAGATAAAACTTTAGCCAAGAACAAAACTAGCATCAAAATAGTATTTCAAGTATTTTTACTTCAGTCACTCCATCCTCCATTACAATAAGTTTTTGAGAGTTTTTATAACAAAGGCTAATAACTGCCTTTCCTCATTCTATGCAACTAAAGCTATTTTAAGGCTAATAACTGCCTTTCCTCATTCTATGCAACTAAAGCTAAAAATAAACCATCAAGTCCATTAACTATTGAACATATAGGACTTAATGCTTTTAATTATCATATTCTTCAATAGTGCACCTGCCATCTGAATCATTGATTCTGTAACTGCTTTCTTATCTTCAAATGTCAATTTGTCCATGCAACAACTGTTATTTGACATCTACCATCTATATCATTCGATTTTGGAACAACTTCATCATTTGCTGGAAAAATATAAATGAGGAGAACATCATCAAAATCGAGGATCCATTTAATTATGACACCTAAAACATTTGCTGGCTTAAAGGGACTGGCCAATTCGTGGCTGGTTTGAAATTCCAGTCTCTAATGAACAGCCACGTCTTCCAACTGAAATCCAGGATATTAGACACGTCCTAAAACTGTGCAAAATAGCGATGACATGCCCACCTGTTTCAAACAAACAAAAGAATCTTATTAAAAAATATTTATAACAAGAGAAATAAAAGAAACTATAATTTAAATGTGTACAGGCATGCACAAAAGGATTTCATTACCTATAAATCATCTAACCAAAAATGGAAATAATCGTTAAGCTCTCTTTTGCAAATCAACCACTTCGCCGATCGGGGTCGGAAAAAATATGACCTAAAATATGGGCGGGAAAGCTCCAAATCGGAAGTCGAAAAGACATAGACATTAGCAGACAAGTGCTTTGCATAGCCGCAATGGCGGAAGATAAAAGACTACGGTCATGCGACTAAAAGACCAGTCCGCATCGGTGAGCGACGCGCTTTACGTTTTGGGTGATTAGTTGCTTTGGGAGCTGCAATGATGAAACATAAAGGACATCACACCCCACCATGTAAGGTATGAATCGAAAGAGAAAACAACTAAAGTATCTAAAAGGTTGTTCTTTCTGCGATCGCAACGACGGAAGATAAAATTTCTTTCTGCGGATGCAACGGCGGAAGATAAAAGCCAAGGATCGACAAAACAACAAAGCAGAGCTTGAAAGGTCAATACAATAATCGGGGGGCTTTGTAGTTTGTCGTCCACAACTGTGGAGAAAGTAGTAACCAAACGTTCCGATGTGAAAATCAAAAGTTAGCTGAAAATGCATCGGAGACAAATATAGGGACTGAAGCTTATTACTTCTTCACAACGGTGGGAGCGCAAGCTAAGAATCTTTTGATTCAGTCATTTCAATGAAAGAAACATTGGGAAGTGCTGAAGTCATTTCAATGAAAGAAAAGTTGGGACCATTAACTTAGAAACTGGATTTTCTTGGTATGTTGAAGGTGTGTGGCACTTATGGTCATTCCAATGAAAGAAACATTGGTCTTTTGGTCATTCCAAAACATTGGGACCATTAGCTAAAAATATTCCAATTCAAACACTTGAAAACATACTCAAAGACAAAAACAAAAGTGGATCATTTCAGGCATTAGAAACAGTCTTTTTGAAGAGTCATTAAATCAAATTAAAGAAGAAAATCAAACCCATCTAAGCAAGAAGGAAGGTCCAAAAATTGTTGAATTTTGGGAAAATGTTGCAGCTGCAACATATAATTTTTAAGATTTTACAAAATCCCATCCATTAATATCCTAAATTGAATTTGATAGGATACTAAGCTATAAAACTATAACATATTAATATTTCCAAATGATACTCATTTATTCACTAGTTGTTTATATACAATTTTACAAAGTCATGGTAAGATATTTAAGTTACATATGGGGGTGAACTCTTAGGTTTAATAAGAATTGTAATTTAATAATTCTCCTTTAGTTCTAGGACTTTAAGAACTTATAATATCTTGTCAATAACCATTTTAAAACAAATTCAAATTGTGTTTTTTGTTGATCCTCAATTAACATACCATCCCTTTAAGTTTCTTAACTCAACATATATAATCAGATAGATTAATAAATAAAATTGATTATATAAAAATTTATGAAACTTACAGCTACTAATTATCAAGTTTATAAAAATGTTTTCATCAGCTTCTAATATGTTACTTAACTCTTCTACAAATGAGAGTACTTTCAGAATCGAAGATTTTGAAGGCACTCTTTATAATTTTTAATAGGTAAATCATAAAAGAGAGCTGATCCCCCTTCATCCTAATGGAAAAATGAAGGGGTTGTTGCTAACTGCCAACAAGACCCAATCCTCCAAGAAGGATTTCGAAGATCTAGCATACAACCATTTGTATGCTCTAAGAGGTATTCGCTTCATTATATTGCAAGATGGGTTCAATAGACTTAGAAAAGGGTTTCAATAGCTTCTCCATGGTTTCCTTACCAAGTACAAGTAGAAGTGGACTTTATGAATAAGATTGTGGTATTCATGACTCAACCATATCCAAGGGTTCCACGACCCCAAGTTGTTGCAAGTCTTTTCCCTAGTCATTCACTTAGTTTTCCATATCATCAACAATGTCCATCAAGCAATAAGCAGAGGCTTCAAGGATTTTGAAGGGCATCAAGGTCTTCATCAAGTGGAACCTATCTAGTTTGTGGGATTCATGAGCCCATCATTTGGCTTAAAAAATGTACAATACCAAAAAATGTATTTTTATGAAGTATATTTTGATAACGTTCAAAGCACTTTAAAATCCCAAACTCCAAACTGGGAAAAAGCCTTATAACTCAAATTACAAATTACTCTGAATATAATAACTTGTACGGAATAAACCCCTAGTGACTTCCAAACTACCTTATAACTCCCTACAGTTTTGTAATGCTCATAGATGGGGTCAAGGATCTCATTACAGTGAAATTTAATTTATGAACATAAAATATTTCTAAATTTCATATTTTGCTATTAATTACTATTGACTGTTTGGCTGATTTAGAATTGTGTTAATCTAGGTGTGGTTGTCGAGGTTTTGGGAGCAAGTGGAGATTGATAGGGGATACGTGCTTCCACTTATAAGAGCCAAACAATATGTGGATGACCTCATGATTGTGAAATCTAATTTATGTAGGAAAACATAATTACAAATTCATATTTTGATTCGATTACGAACACCACAACAAAAACTGGATTTAGCGTCGAATTTAGCGCTGGATTTTAGTGTAATTTTTTCCCAAATGTGGTGAAAAAATCGGCGCTAAACTTGGTGCTATTGTACATTTTCGTAAAACACTGTCTATTGCATCCTTTTTTCCGTCCTTTTTAACATCTATTTTTGCATCCATTTTTGCACCCAATTTTTTGCATCCATTTTTGTGTCCATTTTTGCGCCCAATTTTTTGCATCTAATGTTACACCTTTATTTGCGCCCAATTTTTCAACTTCTATTGCATCTTTTTTTGCGTCATTTATTACATCCTTTTTTGCACCCAGTTTCACGCTCATTTTTTCATCCAATGTTGTGTCTTATTTTGCTCCTAGGTTTTCATCAAGTCTTGCACTCAATATTGCACCATGTTTTACATAAAATTATGTGTCCAATTCTGCATGTAGGTTTGCATCCAATTTTAGGCCCAATATTGCATCTAGTTTTGCATCAAAATTTACTGATAATGTTGCATCCCCATTTGCATCTAATTTTGTATCTTGTTTTGCGTCTGTTTTTGTATCCATGTTTGTGCCAAATGTTTCATCTTGTTTTACATCATATGTTGCATCTAGGTTTGCACCTAGTGTTGCATCCCGGTTGATATCTTTTTTTTCATCTATGTTTGAGCCCAATTTTGCACCCACTGTTGTGCCTAGTTTTGCACCCATGTTTGTATCTAATATTACATATAGTTGTGTGTCCAATGTTGCATCCCATCTTGCATTCAATATTACATCTAGTTTTACATCCAATGTTTTGTCCCATCTTGCATCTAAACTTGTGTCTCGTTTTAAGTTTTTGTTTGTGCCAAATGTTCCTTCCGGTTTTGCACCTGGTGTTACACCTAGTTTTATGTCCATCGATACACCATATTTTGTGCTCAATTTAAAGTCCAATTTTACATCCGAGTTATGAATACACTTTTTCATCTATTGTTGCATCTAGTTTTGGACCTATTATTACATCTAGTTTTGAGTCATTAATTGTGTCTAGTGTTGATTCTCTTTTTGCATCCAATTTTGTGTTTAGTGTGACATCCATTTTTGTGTCCACATTTGCATCTGACATAAGGTCGTATTTTGCGTCCACTTTTGTGTTCGGTGTGACGTCCACTTTTACATCATGTTTTGCATTTAGTATTGCATCTAATATTGCATCCGTCTTGCACTACTGCATTTTTTACCTTTAGAAATACATTCCAATATCATTAGGGCATGGAGGAATTGAACCACCAATCTCCTGCTTGTAAAGAATGTGTTCTTCCATTGAGCTAGAACCCTTTAAGAATCGGGAAGAGAAGCAATATTAACACATAGATTTCATCATTTGTAATTATAATAAAAGACAATAAGATCCAAAGACAAACATGCTTAAAATCGAATTTATTTTTTCAAACACATTAATAAGCAAAAAAATCTACCGTTCTCACGCAACAAAATATCCTAAACAATTATGCAATCTATTAAAGTGGTCTGCAAAAGGGTCTTAGAGAACACCATAATGTATCGATGCATAGCTAATAACCTAAACTTGATATGGACAAAGAATAAGGGATGTGTTTAAGAAATAGTTGTAGAATCCAATTGAGGATGTGTGTGTTTCTACATAAATGGTGTTATTCATTGATGGTGTGATTTTTTTCAGTAGGGATGTTAAGAGAAGAACTCATGAATGGTTACTAAAAGAATACGCCTACTATGTGCATCATACATGATATAATGAATATTTTAACAATGAACACCAACAAAGACAATTTATATTAGCAAAAAAATTATTAGCCAAGGGCACATGCTATTGTGCACATGTGACTACAGTATGATATGCAAGTACATAAAGGTATTTTTGTGCATAAATAGAGATGTATTCATACAAATTCAAATATATATCCATTTTCCATGAAAGAAAAATAATAGAACAAAGCATATAGAAGAATTAAAGATAAGTGTAATAGTAATGGGATAAGCTATTCAATGTTAGTGACCATGATATATCAGCGATATAAATTTACATGAAAATCATCTAATACATCGATGACTTTTCAAAATATTACAATGGCTAAACCATCCCACTTGTACTTGGCTGCTAAGCGATACTTGAATCCCACAATAGCTTCAATTATCCCATACTTCGCAACTCGAAAGCCTCAGTAACAGGCTCTTCACACTCAATGGAAAAGCCTTAGCAACAGACTCTTCATACTCAATGGCCCACTTAGTTAAGTTCACTACTGCAAAATCCAATAAAAAAATCTCAGTAGAAAAACAATGAACTGTAAAGTAGAAAAACAATGAAGAAAATTATTTATAATATTCAATTGCTAACAACAATAATCAAGTTCATGTGCAAAATAGAAAAATCTAATCTAACAAATTCAAATTAAGAATTCAAAACATTTATGATTCGAAACACATTAACAGAGGAGAATAAACAATACATAAAAGATAGACCACTGCCTTTGGTAAGCACATGAATTTTCCTAAAACCATGGTTTCATTATGTAACCCATCTATGTGAGATTACCAAATCTTCCCTTGCATTTAAGAGAAGATTAATTAATGAAAGAAATGAAATATTGTTGGGTATATTTCTCTTTTTGACAAAGATATACGTTTTCCATTGATAGACTTGGCTGAGTTGGGCCTAGTTTTTAGAGACATATTAATCCACATGTTGGTGCACTCTTTGGGTCCATAATAACTAGGATCATAGCAAGGAATCAATCGCACTGCTCATCATCAACTTGGCTCAAATTGAGAAAATTACAAAATAAAACTTTTTCACCTCAATAATTTTGACATCCAAGCGGTCACCAACTTTTATAATATGTTTTAAGTCAGAGTGAGTCAATATTTTATGTTATAGACACACAATAAACATAAATGGAGATCCTCAGATACCACATCTAATCATATATATACAAAGAGTTGATCTCATATTACACTTCCCACTTGCATGAATAATTTGGAATTTAGGGGAAAGGAAAATATATACAGAATATTGGAAAGAATACGTGTTCAGATTGGATTTACATCCTCACCTCAAGATACAATTTTTTTTCTCAATTCACTAATATGCAAGATCCCCTCCACACATTATTCAAATTCATATCATAAACAGTACCCCTAACATTTGGAATAAAAATTACGAATCATTTCACTTTTAGTTTCCAGGTCCTGTAGACTAGCCATTACATTATTTTATACTAATATAGTCATACTGATATGGAATATTTATGTTTCAAAAGAAAATAAGGTGTCTTCCTAAAAATACTCAAGACATGCATTATTATATATTTCAAACAAAAAATATATTGAACAGCTAAGGCGATAACATGAAGTAGGAAGCTTTGTTGATGCTCCATGCAACTGCTCCAATCCTCTGAAAGATCCAAATGGCTTGGTGTTCAATAGATGGGCTTTTGCTATTGAACAGAAAAGGAGGAACCCCCCTATAATTCATAGAGTAGAAAAAGTTTTAGTGAAAACCTGTTTAATGCATGGTGCACAGTAGCGAATAGATGAGGTTGTCCAGTTGACCAGATAATTGGAATAGTAAATAGGGTGGTCCATATCCTAACACACTATGTGTTGTTCCACAGACTTTCATTGTTTGAGTTTGATATATTCTCTTTAGTTCTTTTGTGATATGGTGTCAATGGGTGGAATTTTCTTATGTAAGTTGGTGAGTAGATGAGGTTGGCATCTGGGAATGGAAGGGGGGAAGCGCATAGAGTGGTCCAAATCCTAACAGACCACATGCTTTGCCTCAGAATTTAGTTGTTTCCAAGTTTGATATCTCCCTATTTAGCTCCCTTTTATTCTAGAAACAAGGGATGGAGTGTTATTAGCTAATGCTTATGCCTGGGCCCTGAAGATTGTATTACTCCTTACAACATCAATGTAGATTACTATTTTGGATGAACTTAATAATGATCATCTTAGGAATTTTTTTTCTTGAAGGTCATCGACGCCAAGGAATTACACTCAAACGTTTATAGGAGATGGATGTCTTGTCACAAATATTTTTCCCCTTTAGTGACTTGGGGTTATCATACATACCCCATGGTTCATCTCAATTTACATTTCATTTCATTTTTTATAAAAAAAATTTACACAGATCTATCATTAATATTTTAAAAATAGATAATAATTCATGAGAACATCTTTATAAGTAATGTAACATGCAAATCAGGTTTTCATTCTTCCTATGCCAAAATTCTAAAATACCTTATGTATGCTCCTTCTTATATGTTTGATAATTCTTACTCTTACATAAATAATAAGAAAGTAACCACAAATTTCTTCCTCCCAATTACCCTACTTTAGAAGACGAATGAGATCCTATGTACAATTTTTTAGCATTATTTATATTATAAATTTATAATATTTTAGCAAAAAAATCACATTTTTCATTTTCCATTGAGTTACATGTTTGTAGTTCCTAGGGTCTTCATATTTTGGTGACTGTACACAATATCGCAACGTTATGCTTAGACTTGACAACATTTATATATTTATGCCATGTGAATTCAGAATCGCCAATAACAAAAATTTTAATTAAGGATATTTATAATTTGTTCTTTTATTAAATATTGAAAGGAATTTCAACTTTTTCCAATACAAAACCAATTCCATACTACATTGAAAGCATGGCATGGAACTGGTTTTGTATTCAAAAAATTGAAGAGAGAGAGAGAGTTGTTAATGATCTGTGTCCATCTTATTGATGGTGCTTTTGAGAGATTAACTAATATAAAATAAGAGCCAAGTAAAATAAATTTCAAATGATATATGTTGGTAAAAAGGATGTACCTAGTGTGCAAGTACTATTTCAACAAAAGCTCCAAATGCTACAATGGATTTTACTTCACCGTTCCTGGAAAGATATGATAACCAAGTCACACTGGATTCCTAATAAAATACAGATAAGAAGCAAACTTTCTAATATTCTAAGATTTGGTTACCACCTTCTATGATGCTCTATATCTTCTAGATTCTATGATTTAGTTTTAAAAGCAATCTCATTGGAATGTAAAAATATAAGACAATTCCTTGATTATCCATGTTTCAGGTCTTCAAACTCACTTGCTAGCTATTGTACACATAATTTTCGATGCACTTGTTCTGTTCTGGTTGTTGATAATGGCAATGTTGTATTTGAAAAAGTTAGAGCACAATCTCCCATAGGTAGGATATGCATAATTACAAGCTAATTCCTTTTGTGGGTATATTTTGTTTCTTGATACAAGTGCACATATATTCACAAGAAACACATACACAACAACAACCTAATCACCTCTTTGGATAGTAGATATTCGTTGTAAAAATAAAACTTGCAGAGAGTTTACATACAAATAATTAAAATCTGCAACCTATGGGTTTGCAGCAGGTATCATGTCTGTTGTTGTTATTTTCATTCAACCAATTGTCCCTTTTTAACACTCAGTTTCCTGACTTGAACATTTCCCTCATCCTTGCCATGTTCTATGTATAGAATCTTATAGGAAAGATAGGATGGAGTAAAGTGTACAGAGGGGTTCTTCCTGATGATCAATTTGTGGCAGTTAAATCATTAAATTCTTCTGTAGAAGCACTGCAAGAAGTTCTTTTGGAAGTGAAAATTACTACTAGCTTGCAGCACAAGCACATTGTTTCATTAATTGGTTACTGTGTTGAAGATCATAAGTAATTTTTGGTCTACAACTTGTTACTCAAAGGAAGTATGCAAGAGAACCTTTATGGTATGTAGCATACTTTTTCTTTTTCATTTAACATGTTATATCCTTGGAGATGTTTATCATTTTTTAGTGCTAATTTTTGTTCATGGTTCTGAAGAAATGATGTTTTACAGGAGGAAAGGATAAACCATTAGTCCACTGGAAAGAAAGGCAGAAAGTGGCCACTGGAGTTGCTGAAGCGTTGAATTATCTGCATGATGGTTGTTCTCATGCTATCATCCATAGAGATGTGAAATCATATAATATTTTGCTATTTTAATACTTTGAACCACGTGTATTTATCGTCGTGTGAAAAATAAGTTCTCAAGATTCTATGGAATCATTCATATATTTTGGTTAGAGATGCTATAATATGATTTTCTAGATCAGCAGTTTGGAGCCTCCTCTTTGGATGCTCTGTAAATAGCTGTCATATTTTGGGATGGCCAAATGGGCTTCAACGACATTTGCATACATCACATGTAGTGATGTTGTAGGTAAATTTGGGTAAAGATCCATTTATCTCTTCCCATCAACTCTTTCTTTTGGAAAAGATGCCATTTATATGAACCACTGACCAGAACATTTCATAAAAGTAGCTTCTATTATCTCTCAGGTATTTGGCTCCATAATATTTTATGTATGGCAAGGTTAATGAGAAGACAGATGCATATTCCTTTATAGTAGTTCTTCTAGAACTAAAAAATAGAAGAAGACCAATCAATAGAAACAATCCTAAGGGCCAAGAAAGACTGGTTATGTGGGTACGGTTCTAGTGTCTTTACTCGTATTGTGTTTAATAATATTGGATTCCTTTGGTTTCTTTATCTTGGTTTAGAATATTATGTCTAACAATTTCAAAATTTAGGCAAGGCAATTAATGGCAGCTGGGTATGTTGAAGAACTCGCAAATCCAATTTTAGAAAATTCTTATGACATGAGTGAGATGAAGAGAATTGTCATTGGTGCAGCATTTTGTCTAAGGAAGGCTTCTCAGCTTCGACCACGAATGAGCCAAGTAATTACTCTTATTCTCTTTAGTTTCATATATATGTTTAAGTTTCTTATCTTATCTCAAATTTGGTGTATTGATGACTTTTCCTTTCCTGTTGGGAGTCAATGCTAGAATTGTTTTTCCACATAATAAGGAACAGTACATGAAATAGTGAGTTGATAGTATTTTGACCTAGGGCCAAGGGTGTTTTGATATAGTGTTTAGGGTTCCATATCTAAACATTTTTTCAGTGGTTTAATTTGTAGAATCATCATGTTTACATAGATTAGGCTTGAATTCTTTGTGAGTTGTAGCGAAATATACAAAGCCTCTATTTCCATTAATGACCTTAATTTGTAGAATCGTCATGATTACCCATACGAGACCTTCTAAATGATGTTGGTGGGATATAGAAAAATATACAAAACCCCAATTGCCAATAATGACCTCCATTTATCATAGTTTTTTTTTCTTATGTTTTTGGAAAATGCATCTTATATTTCATTAATGGACAAAAGGGAATACATCATATCTCAAGCCAAATCTTGAGTATGCAAATTACCCCTCCTAGCATAGGAAAAAATAGCCAGCATATCTACTTTGGCTCCAATTCAATTAAGATTATATATCTTTTCTAGGGATAACTATCCTAGCTGAAATCTGGATCGCTAGATCTAAATTGAAAGTTTTGATTTCCCCAATTGAAGCTTCCTAGCTTTGCATTAAAATTTCTTTGTCAAACTTTGAACTTGGATAAATGTTCAAGGAAGCACTTGAACTTATTTCTTCTTGATTGTTTGCATGTCACTTGTCATCACGGATTTTGAAATTACTACGAGGAGAAGGAGATGAGCTAAGTTATTGGACCAAAATGAAATTGGCAAATTCCAAAGACATAGATGGAGTGGTTGAGGATGAATATGCAGAAACTTTTGGGAATTGTGACATCCAAACTCACCTAACACTTGCAATTCTTGGAGTTGATGATGATGTGGTATCAAATAGAACACCACGTCGAAGTTTAGATCTTTCACTTGCGAAAAAAACCTTGGAATATTATTTGTATGGGCGTTATAGCCATTTAGCCAGCTTTGATTGATTTACATCAACTTCTCTGAACTTGATAACTTTTCTTTCTCTCATTGATAAATTTGGAGACATTCATGAAGGCAGTGCCCATTGTACAATAATTAACAGAAGCTCATCAACGACCAAGCATGCCCACAAAATATAGGATGCTAGCTAGAGGTAAACTACTATGAAGGATTATTTGAGTAAGTTTAAGGATGCACTAATTCAATAAATTATGGAATTGGAGTCCTTTTTTAGGAATGGTGCACAGAACCCATCTCGACAAGAGTTGGAAGGTGTGGTTGGGGAGTTGTTGTGGCTCAATTTTTACTAAGTGTTGGCACAAAGCAGAATTAAATAGTAGATGAATTTGCAGAAGTGAATAGACCATAGAATCCTCAGTACGTAATTTCGTATAATTCTGAGAATGCAGAGAGATATTTATAAAAAAATCTTTAATGCAATGGAATAACATGCATCGATTTGGTCTTCCAATTTTGTAGTAGAGCTTGATCTTAATTTAAGTTTTTGAATCCCAAGTTTCTGAATTTCTTTATCTACGTTGAAAGGATTATCAAAGTTAAATTTTCCAATAAAAATTATATATAAAATAAAAATGAAACAATGCTACATGGATGTAACATGTAATGTGATAATATAAATCTTAAAAGATAAACCTAATATCACAGTTCAAAAGAACAAAATAATTGTGTTGAAATATAATACAGATTCATACTGGCTTACAAATTCGGGTTTAGTATATTTGGAAACATAAAATCAAAAATAAATTTTAACACATTTTAATAATAATACACTTGGAAACATAAAATCAAAACTAAGTTTTAACAAATTTTAATAATGGCATGTGGTACATAACCGACACCTATGAAAATTGTAATATATCAGCATTACAAAATCCTTGACAAAAGGTAAATCAACAATAAAAAAAATATATCAATTCTAGATATTTAAGTTGGAAATCCATGAAACTTACCTCATTCATTATTTCTGGAAGTTGCTTGACTTTAACTTCATAATTAGGATTTCCGACATTGAAAATATAATTGTTTTCCTTCATAGGATTTTCCTGGAAAATAAACAAAGTTGTATTGTGAATATAAGCACCATGCATAATGTGATTATTTTCCCTCATAATATTTTCGTGGAAAAAAATAGAAACATTATGAATATAAGCACCATGCATAATGTGATTATTTTCCCTCATAATATTTTCGTGGAAAAAAATAGAAACATTATGAATATAAGCACCATATACAATTAGAAAAAACATGGGACTTCTTGTTACTTACAATGATTTACTAAACTACTTTAATAGCATCTTCAATGTGGAGAAACTTAAGTTGTAATTGTCCCCAATCTACAAGTTGCAGTGGCTCCCTTCACAAGACGCACTACAATGTCAATTTCACATTTAGTGTGATTATAGTACAAAGGAGATGAGCAAAAAATATTTGAAGTAGGAAAAAATATGAACGATTCTTATTAAAAAAAACCCATAAAAGTTAAAAACATAATTATACTGTCATAATATTTAACAAATTAAAAAAAATAGCTTACATTGCTAATAGCTTAAATTGTACACCTTTAGTGAGTCCATTAACCCCTTCACCCATCCTTAAACAAATATATTTAAATGGCATGAGCACCCTCAACTATCAAAATAAAATTCTCAATCTAGTTAAATAAACTTCTTATAAACTTACATGGTGTAAAAGAACTTTTAAGGTTTTAAAACATTAATTGCATAAATTACACTTTCTATTAAGTGATTTGTAAATGCATATGAACACCTTTAAAGTCTCTTTGTTAATGAAGCTTTAATACCATCTACATTTGAAGGATTTCAATGTGGCATTTACAAACAACAATATCAAAATCTCGATCGGTTTTCATCAAATTTTCATATTGATAAAATACTGATTAATTTTATTTTCCATTTGTGGCTAGAACATTGTGATTATATACAGCAGTGAGATGTATTAAAATTTAAATCTCTTCACCACATATGCTAGATTAATCTAACTCGTAAATTTTATTAAAATAATATACAATAAATTTATTTACGTAAAGGGATACTTTTCTCAAATTTATTAACTAGACAGTGGTATTAAAAAAATATAGTGTAAAGCACCCAAGAAGTATTTAACAAACATTAAATCCTCTCAATACTTAATAAAGATATGATTAATAGATCCAAGTTGAGGTTAATTTGAATATGTATAGTTAAAATATTGCAACAAACTGGTCTTAAAATTCTTACGTTGGAAGAGAAAGGAACTAAATTCATCAGAAAAGCAGAGGGAGTGGTCTTGAATTTCATAGGTTATATTGTGTCCAATATTTCTCTAATTCAATATAATATTAAATTAAAAAATAGATAGGTGGCCTAATAGATGAAAGCATTTTCTTTGTTAAAGCATACCACTTTAAAAATGATTTCTATGTTCTTACTACATTTCCATGTAAGCCATTTAGAATACAGGTTCAAGTGAAAGATTGAAGGATCTACGCAGAAAACTATACCAAAAATGTTGCAGCACATACATACAAATGAATGGAGATAAATATATCACACATAAATTCCCAGGAAAGTTATTTTTTTACTTATTATTATTTTTCCATGATTTCTTATGTGTCAAATAAGGAACAAACTAATTCCATCTATATTTCCAGAATATATTTCCATGCTTCAAACAAATCCATTGAAAGGAAAAATGCAGGGTGTGAACAAATATCATTTTTCAAAAGGAATCAACAAAAGAAATTCTAATTCTTCCTAGTGCATTTCATGAATTCAGTTAGATAAAACAAAAATGTGTTTCTTTAAGTTACATGATAAAAAGGAAAGGCTTCTCTAGTAAGCTTCGCTCCTAGAATTACCATGCGAGATACGCATAAGAAAAGAATATCATCTCTTGTTTCAAGCAAGGATGTTGTTTCATCTATTGCCTCATTTCTTCTTACTACCCAGGGATGTCATCCTCCAAATTGACATACCATGCTGGAACACGATGAACCCACCATAATTTCCTTGATATATAACAATGTCAAATATTCCTCAACCATCTACAAAATTTAGACATTCAAAAAGTAACACAATGCAACCATCCAACTATCTAAAGGGAACATGCTCAAGATTCCATTTAAATTTTGAATTAACAGCTCAAGTAAGCAAAATCAGGAAGGACACCTGAACCATTTGGCTTCAAACTTATTTAGAATAATATTAACACTACCATCTTCCACAACTTCATAGGATTCTCTCCTCGTATCATTGCACTTGACAAACCAATGTGGATTTACCATTGGTTCTACAATATTATCACTTCGAGAATAAGTGCCAAGGCATGTCTCATTTTTTCCAGCACCTCTGTAAATATCCTATAGATAGAAAAAAATAAGCATCAATACCAACAATTTCAAATCCTCTTTATTCAAGAATAAAAAATTCATTTTTTCAGCACCACTGTAAAGACCCTGTACAAAGAACTAAGCATGAGAACCAACAATTTCAGATCCTCTTTATAAATATCTAGAATTTTAAATTTTATGCTGTCGTGTAGGATCAATTTTTCCAAGCATGTTTCACCGGGGATAGTTTCATACTTAATATGTCAATCTTCCCTTTCTACCCTTTAAAAGTGAAATAGTTTCAGTTTCAGTTTGTCACTCATTGCTCGCATACATGCTCGTCGGTAAACACTGTTGATCTTGGATCATGTTATTAATGCCTTCACCTACAATGACCAAAGGCTCATTATTCTCAACTCCTCTCTCGTACCAACCCATATATATATATATATATATGATATACTGTTTTCTCCATCATGAGCTTTGATTCCGCTAAATTCTCTTAGAAGATGGAATCCCATTCCTTAAATATAGCTGCATAGATGATCCATACATTGGAAGAATTGTTTAGATTTTAGAGGGAAATGTTACAAATTGTTCAATCCTACTCTTCTACCCTTAAATTTCTCCTTGGTTGCACCTGAAAATACATTATTGCTTGAATCCCTAAAATCCTAGAATCCTAGAATAGTTGGCTCGCTCTGGATATTTTAAAATATATATGATCAAAACAACCGGATTCCATTCACTTTCCCCATTCTATTTCCCATTTGCATTTCCCATAAGTCGAAGTACACCCATAAGAAGTAAATCTTGTTGATTGTAGAATTCAATTAGCTATTTTATTCTAAATGTGGTATTTATTATTATTAATTTTTTTCTTTAAAAAAAGAACATTTTATTTTTATTAACTAATCATGTTCAAAGAATCATCCTTCAATTGTACAACAATTAAAAAGATCAATGCGAAACGACCTATGTTACTCTTAATAATGTAAAATTTAAAACCCACAACGATAGATGCTCAAGATTAATGAGCGTAAGAAGAACTGCAAGCAATGATTTATAGTACAATATACATCTCCTTTACAATATAGTTGATGCTACATTGGTTTCCCTTTTCCAAAAGATAAAATATGCAGGAAAGATATTTCCCAAAGCTCTCGCACCAATGACCAAATTTCCAGATTTGCACCACCCATCTTACTACATGACCCTAATTGCACTTGTGTGGATCGTGGGAGTGATAGGGGCCATCCACCATAAATATGAAGCACCGAGCTTACTGGAATTTATTGCTAGTTTAACATGGAAGGTGGAAGTGCTAGGAAATATAGTGAATGTTTCAGTGTCCAGGGTCTTTACATTGTTTTACCTGAGGGGAATATTGCACTCAAATATTTATATCTCATTGCAAAGAGCTGCAAACACCTCTCTTGGAAGCATCAACGTAGGTTCATTCTTAGTTCCCATACTCGAAGCTATGCGAGTATTGGTAAATAACTTGACTTTAAAGTTTATTATACATTCAAGTTCTAGCAATCACAATTGCCATTATAGGTATAAAATGAAGTTGTTTGTGTGCATACACAGGCATTAAATTCAGCATAAAAGGGGGATGACTTCATGTTCTCCTGTGCTCACTGCTGCCTCGGTTTAATGGAGACTATCTTCCCCTGTCGTAACAAGTGGGATTTTGTTCAGGTCATTTCAATTTGTTGTTTCTAATGTTTTTCTAAATCCCATGAGTAAAAAAACTAATCTAAAAATGCAATCCACAAATTTACAAATAACACTAGTCTAGAAATACTAGACATCAAGTGCAAAAAATCCTTCGGTTTTCTGATTTAAATTGTATAATTTGTCCAGAGTTAGAATTTGTCAAAGTAACGCAAGACACATGGGATTTACTAGAATTTCTTGTTATATTCCATGGTATTGATTGTTTAGTAACGAAAGCTATAAGTTGAATTCCCATTCCTTCAAACTCTTTTTATGTTATGTACAACACTTATTTAGTGTTCGTCCTACGCATTAGGCCAAACTTATCCCTTGACTGGGGAATTCAACCAACTTTAGGAGGTTGAGGGAAATAATGAAGTTGCTATTGATATGGAAGTGACCCATCCCCCTATACAAGCAGAATTGATCTACACACGTGAGGTAAAGCTTTCAGCCGCACTAATTCTTTGCTACAGTTTTCCTCTAGATTTTGATTTGAGAAGGAAATAATACTCATTTTCTTCATATCAAGATTTACATTTCTTTGATTTTTCTACATAATAAACAAATTCTCAAATTTTGAATTTTAAATTATCAAATCTATTTTTTGGTCAACTACATCAACAAGGTTTGTGATTGAGATAACAAGGCACATCTAACCAACTAAAAATCAAGCATGCATATTGGAGTATTTGTGTTCCCTCTAAGGATCTTATTGTATAATTTCTTTCTTGTTTAGTATTATCCTTTCTGACTACCTAGTGATCTAGGTTATTCTTGTGATGGCATAAATGAAATCCTATCAATTCCCATTGCATCCAATTGGCCAGAATTAACTAAATGCATCCGCATGAGTTGAGGAGATGGTTCTTCCACCATTAGGATACATTTAATGAGTGAAATAAATTCAAACAATTCAAATACAAAACAATCACAGAAAGCAAATATGCAGGACATACCTAGATAGAGCAGTTATCAGGATAGATTTCCTGCTATTTCCTTGATTTATAATAGTTTTTCTAGATTGAAAACCACATCAATGGTTCTGAAATTGGGCCCCTTCTCTTCTCAGGTAACCCACACTTTATAAGGATTCATTACAAACCCAAAATACTGGTGGAAATAAAAATTACCACCCCACCTATTCTCACGATGCCCTTCCATTAACAGCGGCATATGTCTCCTCATCGGAGTTTTATTATATGCTATTTTTATGATTTTGGGAACATTTTCAGAATCAAAACCACACCAGAGCACCTCAGGAAACCCACCTTTGAGAAATGTTTATTTCAAACCAAAATGTTGGCTAAAATCAAATCCATGCCACCAATTCTCACAATGTCCCACGTTCCAATGAAAGCCACTATTCAAAAGGGTTTTCTTCAAACCCAAAAGTTGTAGAGGATAGTTCAAAATAAAAAAATGTTGGTCAAAATCAAAACTACACCATCGTTTTCACAATGCCCCCTATCTTTCAAAGAAATCCACCCAGGTTTTTTTCAAACCCAAAATGCCACAGAGGATAGTTCAAAACCAAAAATTCTAGCTAGAATAAAAACCATGGCACGACGTCTCACAAATCCCCCTATCATCCAAAGAAATGAACCCTTCAGAAGGTTTTTATTCAAACCCATAATGAAGCAGAGGAGAGATCAAAACCAAAAATGTTGGATGGAATCAAATCCATGCCGCCAGTTCTTAGAACGCCCCTCTTCCAATGAAAAGATCCCTTCAAAAGGGTTTTCTTCAAACCTGGAACGCTATAGAGAATAGTTAACAATATATTAGGAAGCAACACCATGAGTTAATATCAATAATTTCAAATTTTTACCCTTCTTGACTTTCATTGCATCAGCAGAGGTACAAGCTTATGCCATGGCGAAGGCACAAAACATAGCCAAAAAAATTCAAATTTTTAACCCTCCCTCCCTTTCACTGCACTTACTGAAACACAAGGTTATCCAATCACAAAGGCTCATAATCAAACCGAAATTTTCAAGTTTTTAAGTGTCCCTCATTTTCATTGCATCGACAGAGGCACAAGCTTATCCCATCGCGAAGGCATAAAACCCAGATTTTTTTTTTTAACGTTTTAACCCTCCTTGCTTTGAATACACAGATAAAGAACCATCACAAAGCCACAAAATTGATTTCATGTCTTGTATCATAGCTAGCATACCAAAATAAAAAACTAATAAAAACTAATAAATAAAATATTTGGCGAATACCTTTAAGATAATATAAGTAATCCTCTTAAATAATTTTCTCAAAATGCCCCTTCACTTAGTAGTGATGGAACCACTCTGATTGTCAAGAAATGCATCAAGGTATTTCTTTGCGTTATCTTTCTTAGCGTGATCTTGTTTCTTTCCAATGATATACAAGTACAACAACATACTCCTACAATAAAAAAAATCAACCCCACTTATCAACTCAATTGGCCTCATCCCCACTACTTTGATGGAAAAACAAAAAACATGGCTGGATGAAGGAACCTTCTGAAACTAAAAGAGAAAGGTAGATTATATTTCTTGTGTACATGATCTCCACTCTCTTAAATAATGGAGAATGGAAAGCTCTAAATTCCAAACCCTAAAATAAATCTAAGGCTACAATTGTTTAAATTCGAAGCATATTGTTTGTGGAATTACCTGTTTTGCGGATTAGAGAAAATTATGAAGGACATCAAAAGTTTCACAAAGGGAAAAGAAAATTAAAATTCAATGACTCGGTATGTGTTCTAATCTGAGAAGTTACGTAAAACAAATCTAACTGCCTAATTCAAGTATCTCTATTCTAGATAAAGTAACCCAATGAAGAGTTGCTTAGCCAATGTAGATAGTCGCTTCATTCTTCTGAGGATTACGAGTAAAGGATAAGAACAGTCAATATAAATTTGTCCAATTTTGCGCTCATTTTTCTATCTCATGTAGTTAAAAGTACATGGGGGTTTGGTTTCCATTCGGTGTTGGCTACTTCGATCAATTAAATTGGTATCAGGTTTTGGTGCTTGCTTTGACTGAACATATCTACAGTTCGTATTCGCTTAGAACCCAACATTTTAGCATTTCTAGTTGGTTCCCTATTTGTACAGGTCCTTTAGCGGTGCCTTTTGTGCCTAAATATCAACGTTAGGGTAAATTTCTTGCATTGTTCATAATTTCATGCAATATCTTGTGAAGAATCTAAAACATAACAAATTCTCCTTCAAAGTTCATCAAAGCACACCAAAAATAAACCCATTTATTCGAATTCAATGAAAATTCCCTATATCCAGAAGTTGCTAATATATTTAACCCAATTCTTCCACCTGCACATTGGACAAGCATGAAAACCGAAAGAAATAGAACAAAATGATGCAAGCAAGGTATGAAACCATAAACCCACTGGTAGAACATCATTTGTGTAGCTGCCCATGAATACCGCGAGCTTCAGCTTGACTGCCTCTCACAAATGCACAATGCCATCGCTTGATGTTTATGGCTACCTGTTAAATTGTTGATTAATATTTTACAGTGGCAATATTTTCGTGGCTCCTTGGGAAATGGAGGAATGGGCTCACGATGGAGGATATGTTGGCCATGCCTCCTAGGGATATTCTATGATATGGAAAGGGTCATATAATGTAAATATATTTACTTTATATGAATAAAATATAAATTTTATTGGTTTTCTTTGATGGGTAATATTTATTTGGTTTTCACATTATTAAGAGCATCACATTCCACGATTTTTTATCTTGTTTTACACCTTTTAATAAAATAAACTACAAGGGTAATTTAATAAGAAGTTTTTGTATAGGTTTCATATTAAGAAAGATCATTTATTTATAAATTTTAGATATGCATGGTTATTATGATAGCTTCCAAGCTAGGTTGGCTTAAATAAATGACCATGTGATGTAAATTTCATAATTACATTTTGTATGAATTCCTAGTAATGAAACTATCCGGTTTTCTTCTTTGAGATTCCCATGAGACATCAAAATTGTTAGAGACACTGTTATGATGAGGTTTAAAATTGTTTTTAAAAACTTCCCCACATTTATTGCAAATACAACAACTTAGTAAATATTGTGGAATCTATACACAAATATCCGAGACCCAATCAAGTCAGATCTAGTGCATTTTAATCCCAAAATTTTTGTGGCTCCTTGGAAAATGAAGGAATGGGCTCACGATTGAATCAGCTGGCTGCAATCGATAGAATAAAGAATGGAACACCGATTGCAAGCAAATATTACGATGGAGTTTAACAATTTTGACGGCTCGCTCAACCTCGACCCAACCCATATATATCAACCCAATCCATTTATATCTCAATATTTAACATCTCCACACTCCCATTGATATATAATTTATTTTTTGGCATGTTTATGTATAACCAATAGGGAGTTTAATCCCCTCACTCCGAACCACATAGGCTTTCATCTCTTCTTCTTAAAGTTGTATTTTCTTTTATTTTTAAAACTAATGAGAAAAAAAGAAAAAGGTAAAAATTTAGCAAAATAGATTTAAGAAAATTAGCAAAGAAATCGATTGCTATATGGATTTTTTCACCATAACGTCATGTCTGATGTGTTGTCATGGGACCTAGTCTATAATGTCATCTCTATGTGGGAAATATTTGGCTTATAATCAAGAAATGGTCATTTCAATCTTTGTGCGACCAATAATAATTATCATTAATTGGGCCATATTATCAAGTCAAAACATAACGTCTAAGGGTAAGGGGCTCATGGGTCATGTGTGATTCCCTAGATGACCTCAAAGGCCCTATATACTACATAGATAATATTTAGCCAATGAGTAAGATATGTCGGTTGTTTTGAGGTTTGACATACCAAGTATGGCATTGAGTCCCTTAGCCATGATTTGATGTGAAAAGAGTTATTGGGCCAAAGCATTTTTCCTTAGGTCTCATGAACTATGTGTGGGGCCCTAGGCCACCACAAAGCCCTATAAAGGGAATATTGGCATGTGAGAAAGATATAGTGCCTCTTTTATGAATTTTGGTTAACCATGGATATTTTTTTGAAACTTGAGCAATGGCAAGGTCAAAAGACATAGCCTTAGGCCATAATATTTTCATTTGGCCTATAAGAAAAATATAGTCGTAAAAGATTCTACAAAGGGCGTAACAGAGAAATAGGAAAATACAACATTGGAGAATCCTTTGCATTTGTTCTTAGAAATAATGCTACTTGACATAAAATTATAAAGAATCCACATGAGTTGATTCAATACCCAATTATTTCCATTTTCATTATTTTGATTCAATTCCAAATTCTCTCCATCTTCAATGGTCATATTGAAGGAAAATGCAATGATTTCTTTAACATAATGTGGAAGCTAGAAGTTGGGACGTCATCCAGAGGCTCCATCAGAAAGCATTATCATGACTAGTACTTGAGTAATAGTCGGTTCAAGAGCCGCTTGTTATAAATCCAAAGCTTCGTAGTGTTGCGCACCCGATCCGTTAGTCCCTATAATAGAGCAGGCTCACCCGGTTCGTTCTCAGCATCCAACGATCATATGGATTTGTCCCCTTGTGCCCATAATTTATGTACCCTCATAGAGTTTGAGGTATGGATACTGAGATTAGGTCTCTTCATTGGGTCTTATCCTATCTATTCCTAATTAGTCCATCTATGTTAATCCCTCTCATAAAACATAGTTCTAAATGCCAATATGTAGTAATACAAAATCCAATCGCGAGATAGCGATCTAAATTTTGGTGACTTAGCATCAGTAGCACCACCACCATAGGTATATATTATATAGTATTTAAGAGAGAAACGTCTAAGATAGAGATAGTAGAGGCATCAATAGCGGTAGAGCTCCTAGTTTACTTTGATCCATCCCGAAAAACCAGGCTTTGAATGGCCTGACCTGAGAATCAAGACACCCACGTTGCTAACTGGGTGCCCTAAGAAGTCCTCATGGGTGGAATAATATTAAATCCTCTCATGACCGAATTAAATCCTCTCATGGACAAATTGGGGATGGACCAGATGGACCAAATTGATACTCATAACCCCAAATACATAGATTGATTTAGCAGAAGCCCCTTTGGGAAATGGGTAGTTGTCAATAGATCTATATTTGAAAAATACTTCATGTTTTGCTTTGCCTCCCTATGAAACTTCATAGGTTTTAATCTATATTTTAATTTGTATAATGTATAAGTAAATAATATGTGTATATATTTATGTAATGTCCCTCTCAGACACCTAGTTATTCATGTTACAAAATGTATTGTACTTGTCTCCGGGTGAGGAGCTCAAGGCCAAGGCCCCACCGGAAACAACTCTTGCAACCTATTATAAGTTAAAGACGTAGGAGGAATAAAGACAATGGCGTAACTTAACCATAAGGAACAAACGACTTGAAAAATAACCCACCAAAAATGTCCAAAAGGGTAAAGAAGAGAGGAAAAACATGGAGGTCGATTAGAGGTT
>LPNX011235444.1:38415-53162 GCA_001517045.1 Pseudotsuga menziesii
TCACAGCAGCAAACTGTAGAGAGAGGTTGATTCTGGAGTTTTCATTTTACCCTAAATTTTAGACATCTATTCTGGAGGCATTACTGGAAAAACCATAAGCGCTGATCATGGGGAGTGATAGGGGTTTTCCAGGCTATATTTTCGTTGTCAAGGAATGGAGGCGTTACTGGAAAAACCGTAAGCGCTGATCATGGGGAGTGATAGGGGTTTTCTAGGATATTTTTTCGCTGTCAAGGAATGGGAGGCGTTACTGGAAAAACCGTAAGCGCTGATCATGGGGAGAGGAGAGATCGGTGTGGATTAGAGGGTATGTCCTTGCGTTCGGGAATAAAAGGTCTCTACGCCTTTAAAACAGGGATATACAAGGAGTCGACAGAGCGAGGGTTGGGGGTTTTTCTTCTAGGCGCAGCCAGCCATCATAATAGAACCAACCATGCTCTCGATTGGGATTATTTGTGTTCTTCTCTGTGACGAGGTCGTCGCCTATATTCGGCTTGGAGTGTTTTTCTATATACGGGTGATATGCTGCACGGGTGGGCATAGATATTTTCTTCGTTCCAATGGACCCCCAATCTGGGCGTGGATGCCATTGTCTGTTTCGGTATGGAGTGTTCCATCCAATACCCGGCACGGTGTTGCGCTCTTGGGAGGGTTTGTATAAAGTATGCTCTATAATTTGTGTTGAAGTGCCTACGCACTTCTTTCTCAATTTTTCAACGGCATTCACGAGAATTATAACAGGTAAAAAACGATATGTTATTGTTTTGATTTATTAAATGAGTTGAATAATGAGAATATGCTGCTGTTTCTCTTTTAATTATTTCAGCGATTGGGAGATCCGACCTGTATGCTGATCTCGACCAACCCTACCATACTTCTAAGCTGTATGTTGCAGTTACGATATGAAGTTAGAGTGTGGGAGTTACCTGCGTCTCGCTAATGGAAATGAATAAAAAGAACTATTCGCCTCAGATTAGGGTATTATTAAAACAAATAGTTATCTGTATGTACCAGAAGGTAGAAGGGAATGAGACTGTGACCTGACCACCCATTGGCCAAGAATTGAGTAGCTGGGAGTTTTTGTGCTCTCTGTTCACTAATGGTCGAAACCTAAACGGGCTGCCTTCTTTGCATCTTTTCCCCTTAACAGAACCTTAAGCAATGGTGAGTCATTTTTTTTGCACTGCCCCTTCTGGTTCTTTTCCCCGTTGAAAATTTTCCTCTCACAGTAGCTAGACGCATTCAAAATTGCGATCTACACGCCTGTGACCCTTCTCTCACCTAAAAAGGTATATTGAAGAATGACGAGTTTAGAGGAAGAGAAACTAGAATGGTGTTTCACCGTTTTACTCGATTTACCAATGGATCCCGTTAAAAGATTTCTTTTAAGTATTATGGCAAGTATAGAAACCATCAGCTTTATGTCATCAACAGTCTTGAAATCGCCCTCTACCTACATTAGGGAAATCCTGTGTTGTATTATAATGCTGTTAATTCAACTATCGTCAGTTATTAGCGATTTTCCTTTTTGCATAGGCATACATATGTGTAAGGGTATGGCCTTAACGACACAGCATTCTTTTTCCAGTGCAAGGAGTTTTGTCCTTTTAATGCGTAAATATTACAGGCTTGTTGAATAATTTGCTCCTTGGGCATATCCAGCAAGTACCTTAGATACTACGTATAGTTATCAATTTACCAGTTCACTGTAACCTTAGCATTTTATTTTTGCTGCTTTGGTAATGAATACCTGCGATTTAAGGGTGCCATATTTTGAACTTGAACTTAAACAGTAGTTGCTGTTATACAGGAATGCTTTTAAGAATGACTATAGCTTTTATGTCATAGGGAAGGCTGAGATCTTTAAGAGGAAAATACCAAAGTTTTCATGTAGTGTTTTAAGAGGTTTTTTTTTCAGCATGTACTTAGAAAAATAAACTTTAATGTTTGAATATACAATCTGAATCATGCTGACTCACAGATGATAAGATTCCCTAGGAGGCAGGGATGTTGAGGTGGGATAGTAATCCAAGAATGTATTGAATGATTTAAAAATTCCTCTCATAGCCTCATGGAAGAAATGAATCGATATGTAAATACTCTCGGCCAGAGAGTCTATGGCAGCATGGAAGCTGTGGATTGTAAACTTGACTTTAATAAATGTCACCTGATGTGACAAGTTTTGTGGACGTAGCCCAAGGATTGGGTGAACCACGTACATTGGTCCTGTGTCTTGTGCTTTTATGTGCTTTTGAAGTATTTTCATTATGTTCTTTGATGATTTTTATGCATGTATCTTCCGCTTAATAACAATGGTGGGATTTATGATGATAATGGTGAAATGATGAGATACAAATTGTGTTAAATACAAAGAACATTTATTGGTTGATTACCTTAGGTTAGATAAATAAGAATGTTGGCTAAATGTAACATTGTCGAATAGCAGAGGGGATTGGAATAATCAAGTTAGCTTATGGTATCTCTGTTATATGAAATGAGGGTGTTTTTTGTTGCTGTTTTGGGAATGAGCGAATCATATTCATGTGTAATTGTTTTGGAAGCTTGTTAGATTAACGTTTTGATGTTTTCAAAAGAGAAACGGTTGGAAAGAAAAGAATCGCCCCTTTCACTCAGCGGATGTTTTAATACGCACTGACTTATGTGTTGAACGTCTGGTTCTGCAACTTGTAACGATGATGAAATGTTTCTTCTAGATATAAGAATGATGTTTTAGGTTGCATTTTTAACTTACTACTGATAGATGTTGTTCAAAGATAGGCTATTTGTAGTTACATATAATTGTTCATGGAAGAATGGTTCATTATGGGCTTGTTTCTTCTTAGTAACACGGAAACAAAAGTCTTCTTTTACCCATTTTTCATACATACTGATATCAAGGTTCAAGAGGTATTGGTACATATGGTATCAGAGCGAGGGTTGAAACGCTCGGGCCTATTGGGCTCAAACTGTTTCTGCATATTTTGTTTAACTAACGATTGAGTTTTTCTTTGTGATAACAAGAAAATCAACAAGTTCACCTTGTTCGGCCAATCTAGGTACCTTAAGTTGTGCCAAAAGCAAATTGTTTCTGACCTTGTAATTGTACAGGAGAAGGAGGAACATCTTCTCAAGATCACAATAATTATGGCCATTACCTTTCCCCACTTCGAGGTTAGGCCAACAACATAAGTGCAGAGGTATCTGGTCATATCCTTTATTTTACTTCGAAAGGATTTATGAATGGCTGATGCAATTGATGCATATTTATTTAGATTGCATGATAAAGTCCTCGGCAAGATACAAGAGTCTTTCAAGAAAAACTCACGGTCGATGAAGGAACTATAGTAATTCTACCATAATAATATAGGAACTGAATTTCTAACAACATGATGTATGATGGCATTAAGAAGGTTACCTAGTGGAATGTAGTACTGCTAAATACCTAATGAGAATCAAGTATTGATTATGAGTTCTTTAAACCTAAGATAGGAGTCATTAAAAATAAAATAAAAATAAAAAGGGGTAAGTGGCTCAGATGAGTATACTCCCTAGTCTTAGAATTATCATTGTGTAAGGAAATATGGTTAGATATGTGTAGTTGTAAATATACATACACAACTTGCCTAAATTCCTTGGGATAGCAAGATAGCTATAAAATGGGAGCTTGATTGATGTTTTAGGAATAATTGTGTTACCCTTGAAAACTCTTCATATATATGTGCTGCAGACTTTTACTTATAAGGAAATGGTTTAAGCAAGAGGTTAAGAACTGGTAAAGTCGTAGCCATGCAAAAACTTGCGTTTGCAACGTAAGTCTTGGAGGATATTCCCTGTATTTGGAAGTCACTGGTTAAAGCATTTCGGTATACTCTAATGAGTCACATCCTCTGTTGTCCTATTTTCGTAATTATTCAACAAGCCTAAGATTCTGGTTAAATATTTGATGAAAACCAAATGCTAATATTATAGCCTAGTTCACTGATATAAACATTGGTTACTTGACCCATGCATTGTAACTTTTGGTGGTTTAATGACAAACATGTCTTATATTTGAAACTAGGCTTATTTTACCTTGGGAGGTTTGTTTCCTATGTAATCTCTTTGGGCATTAACATTGTTGAAGAATTTCTTTAAAATCATCGAAAGTGGATGTCATCAGTCCTCCAACAATCTTGCACTTAACATTGGTATCAATTGCTTCAGGTTTGGGTTCACTGCCTATGGGAATTTTGGTTGAGTCACATTGGATTGCTGCTAACCTTTTGGTTGAATATTTAGATCCATAATTGGTATCCAAATTAAATCGATGACATAGGCATCAATTCTGAACCTGTTTGTAGTTGATTGGTGAAACCTGGTTATTGGTAAAATTCCTTTGACATTTTTCTCCTCTCTTGCAATTTGAATACTAAGGATTGATTTAATGTTAAAGAAGATCTGACATGATAGGAAAATGAAGGATGAAAGTGTATAATGATTTTTTGGCTATAAATCCATTAATTGAGGTATTAAAGTTTTTGTGTGTTAAACCTTATTGCTGGTGATATATGTATATATATATAAGTCAAACACTATCTATTTATGTCTATGATAGTGCTGGATTGAGCGGTTAAAGAGATTAATTCGCAAATATAATTCTTGATCCGTGTAGATCATGCTAGGGCTATTTTGATATTGGTGAATGATGTTAAACATCTTGAAAGGTCTTGGTATAGGTGCAAGTACCAACTTCTTAACTGCTAAGTAAATGAATTCGTAGAATCATGCTCTTATTGGCGAATGTCTAGAATTGGATTCTGGTGCTTGTGTTAGAGTTTGATTTTGAACTATGTTATGATTTAGCTCACAGATGGAATTTTCATTTTTGGGTATTCATCTAGCAAACTAATTGTTTGAAGAGATGTGTATTGATGTTATTTGTCTATTTGAAGATTCAAGTAAGAACCCTAACATTGATCCTAGAGCTAGATTAAAATGTATTATTGGTAATCTTGGGATTAAAGTCATTAATAATTGGATAGCATTTAGCTTGGTTCATACTGAGATTGGCATTTTAAGAGCTTATAGGGATTTGATTATCCAAATATATTGATAAGTGAGTTGGTGAATGCTGTATAATATTTTATGCTAACTATCACTCGAAGTAGACTATTTTGAAAAGTAATTACTGCCGTCGATAATAAAGTTAAGTACTAGTGTTGTTTTACTTGATATAAATTGCAGGATCTCAAGTTTTACAGCCTAACTATGGATGATGTTGTTTACATACTAACAATGCAGGCTTCGCCAGGATTATGGCTCTTACTACAACCAATGTGCATTATGGTATGTGAATCCTCTTGCATGTGTAGTTACGCTCAATTACTCAGAGAAAAGTAAGGGGTAATTTTTCTAGATAAATTACACGGTGATGTAATTTGGGAATGAAAATTGAAATCACTGCTAATTGTGAAATTCTCGTAATTGATTAATTAAGTCTTGGATTATAAATAAATGATTTGACTAACCTTGTAGCTGATTCACGAATCAGGACAATGCTAGTATGTCATGCTAAACACTAAGGAGTGTGCATCACAAATAGTCAAAGGTTGAATATTAAAAATACGAACAAGGAAAAATTTGAATGCCGCGGGAGCACCATGGTGTTAGGCAAGTGATTGCTGCATGAGCACATGGGTTTTAGGCATACATGCCGTAGGAGCACAATGGTGTTAGGAAATCGATTGCCGCGTGAGCACATTGGTGTTAGGCATATGGTGTGGCAAAAAGACCTAGGCAAAATTGGACATCTGGAAAACAGGACGCTGTTTGATGTCACTGAGGGGAAAAATTTTAACTAGTGGTTAAAAGGGAGAGTAACCTCAGAAATTATTGTAAGTCCACACAAGAATGGAAAAGAAACTCAATAGAGAGTTTGGGAAACAAAACGAATGAAAAACATGTTGACAAATTTCCAGGTAACTATTGCATGCTCAGTGGGTAATTTGAGGAAGTGATTTTTCCCTCACGTCAAGGACGATATAACTATCCTAAAGTGGGAGATAAAACCCACAGCAAAAGGGTCATAATTAGTTTTTATTGGTGAACAAATTGCGTTATGGTAATAACTGGATGTATGATACCAATAAATTGCGAATCGTTATAATGCAAACTGACCCATATTTTATGTTATAGATTGAAATGTGATGGTGACATGAATTGCTTGGGCTAGACCTGATTTTGTTGCAGGGAAACTGCAGGTTTTGAGTGACAACAACTTGAGAAAAAAACGTGAAGGATCAAAAGAGATCGGGAAGGAAAAGGCGAAGCAAAAAGGCAAGCATCATGAAAAGAAGATAGATGGGCTCGAAAACTAGAACACTGAGGATGGTGTTATTTTCAAGGGAGGGAGGATGTAATGTCCCTCTGAGACACCTATTTATTCATGTTACAAAATGTATTGTACTTGTCTCCGGGTGAGGAGCTCAAGGCCAAGGCCCCACCGGAAACAACTCTTGCAACCTATTATAAGTTAAAGACGTAGGAGGCATAAAGACAATGGCGTAACTTAACCATAAGGAACAAACGAATTGAAAAATAACCCACCAAAAATGTCCAAAAGGGTAAAGAAGAGAGGAAAAACATGGAGGTCGATTAGAGGTTGCTCCCACCTCGCCTTACCACACTTCACCAAGGGTATTGGAAGGCAACACATATGGTTATTATATATAAGAATATGTGTATATATATATATATAATAACCGAGCACTTACAGCGTGAGGAATTTCACGTAATATATATATATATATATATATATATATATAGTAATGGAGCATTATTTTATAGTATATATATACGAAGATTTCATTATATATATGATTAGCCGAGCACTCATATTGAATTTCAGGAGCTATATAGATATATAAAAAAAAAGGGTACACTATATATATAATGATGGAGCATTGTTTTATATACACATAGATGTGGAGAAAAACAACTTCATATATATATATATATATATATTACATATAGGATATCACATTTGATGACTGATTTTCCTTAATAAGCGATGATGGTGGAAACCACTCCTTGATTTATGGTCAATCATTATGGAGGTGAAATTACTTCCCTCGACTGACAGCAGCAAACTGTAGAGAGAGGTTGATTCTGGAGTTTTCATTTTACCCTAAATTTTAGACATCTATTGTGGAGGCGTTACTGGAAAAACCATAAGCGCTGATCATGGGGAGTGATAGGGGTTTTCCAGGCTATATTTTCGCTGTCAAGGAATGGAGGCGTTACTGGAAAAACTGTAAGCGCTGATCATGGGGAGTGATAGGGGTTTTCTAGGATATTTTTTCGCTGTCAAGGAATGGGAGGCATTACTCGAAAAACCGTAAGCGCTGATCATGGGGAGAGGAGAGCTCGGTGTGGATTAGAGGGTATGTCCTTGCGTTCGGGAATAAAAGGTCTCTACGCCTTTACAACAGGGATATACAAGGAGTCGACAGAGCGAGGGTTGTGGTTTTTTCTTCTAGGCGCAGCCAGCCATCATAATAGAACCAACCATGCTCTCGATTGGGATTATTTTTGTTCTTCTCTGTGATGAGGTCGTCGCCTATATTCGGCTTGGACTGTTTTTCTATATACGGGTGATATGCTGCACGGGTGGGCATAGACATTTTCTTCATTCCAATGGACCCCCAATCTGGGCGTGGATGCCATTGTCTGTTTCGGTATGGAGTGTTCCATCCAATACCCGGCACGGTGTTGCGCTCTTGGGAAGGTTTGTATAAAGTATGCTCTATAATTTGTGTGGAAGTGCCTATGCACTTCTTTCTCAATTTTTCAACGGCATTCACGAGAATTATAACAGGTAAAAAATGATATGTTATTGTTTTGATTTATTAAATGAGTTGAATAATGAGAATATGCTGCTGTTTCTCTTTTAATTATTTCAGCGATTGGGAGATCCGACCTGTATGCTGATCTCGACCAACCCTACCATACTTCTAAGCTGTATGTTGCAGTTACGATATGAAGTTAGAGCGTGGGAGTTACCTGAGTCTCGCTAATGGAAATGAATAAAAAGAACTATTCGCCCCAGATTAGGGTATTATTAAAACAAATAATTATCTGTATGTACCAGAAGGTAGAAGGGAATGAGACTGTGACCCAACCACCCATTGGCCGAGAATTGAGTAGCTGGGAGTTGTTGTGCTCTCTGTTCGCTAATGGTTGAAACCTAAACGGGCTGCCTTCTTTGCATCTTTTCCCCTTAACAGAACCTTAAGCAATGGTGAGTCATTTTTTTTGCACTGCCCCTTCTGGTTCTTTTCCCCGTTGAAAATTTTCCTCTCACAGTAGCTAGACGCATTCAGAATTGTGATCTACAGGCCTGTGACCCTTCTCTCACCTAAAAAGGTATATTGAAGAATGACGAGTTTAGAGGAAGAGAAACTAGAATGGTGTTTCACCGTTTTACTCAATTTACCAATGGATCTCGTTAAAAGATTTCTTTTAAGTATTATGGCAAGTATAGAAACCATCAGCTTTATGTCATCAGCAGTCTTGAAATCGCCCTTTACCTCCATTAGGGAAATCCTGTGTTGTATTATAATGCTGTTAATTCAGCTATCGTCAATTATTAGCGATTTTCCTTTTTGCATAGGCATACATATGTGTAAGGGTATGGCCTTAACGACACAGCATTCTTTTTCCACTGCAAGGAGATTTGTCCTTTTAATGCGTAAATATTACAGGCTTGTTGAATAATTTGCTCCTTGGGCATATCCAGCAAGTACCTTATATACTGCGTATAGTTATCAATTTACCAGTTCACTGTAACCTTAGCATTTTATTTTTGCTGCTTTGGTAATGAATACCTCCGATTTAAGGGTGCCATATTTTGAACTTGAACTTAAACAGTAGTTGTTGTTATACAGGAATGATTTTAAGAATGACTATAGCTTTTATGTCATAGGGAAGGATGAGATCTTTAAGAGGAAAATACCAAAGTTTTCATGTAGTGTTTTAAGAGGTTTTTTTTTCAGCATGTACTTAGAAAAATAAACCTTAATGTTTGAATATACAATCTGAATCATGCTGACTCACAGATGATAAGATTCCCTAGGAGGCAGGGATGTTGAGGTGGGATAGTAATCCAAGAATGTATTGAATGATTTAAAAATTCCTCTCATAGCCTCATGGAAGAAATGAATCGATATGTAAATACTCTCGGCCAGAGAGTCTATGGCAGCATGGAAGCTGCGGATTGTAAACTTGACTTTAATAAATGTCACCTGATGTGACAATTTTTGTTGACGTAGCCCAAGGATTTGGTGAACCACGCACATTGGTCCTGTGTCTTGTGCTTTTATCTGCTTTTGAAGTATTTTCATTCTGTTCTTTGATGATTTTTATGCATGTATCTTCCGCTTAATAACAATGGTGGGATTGATGATGATAATGGTGAAATGATGAGATACAAATTGTGTTAAATACAAAGAACATTTATTGGTTGATTACCTTAGGTTAGATAAATAAGAATGTTGGCTAAATGTAACATTGTCGAATAGCAGAGGGGACTGGAATAATCAAGTTAGCTTATGGTATCTCTGTTATATGAAATGAGGGTGTTTTTTGTTGCTGTTTTGGGAATGAGCGAATCATATTCATGTGTAATTGTTTTGAAAGCTTGTTAGATTAACGTTTTGATGTTTTCAAAAGAGAAACAGTTGGAAAGAAAAGAATCGCCCCTTTCACTCAGCGGATGTTTTAATACGCACTGACTTATGTGTTGAACGTCTGGTTCTGCAACTTGTAACGATGATGAAATGTTTCTTCTAGATATAAGAATGATGTTTTAGGTGGCATTTTTAACTTACCACTGATAGATGTTGTTCAAAGATAGGCTATTTGTAGTTACATATTATTGTTCATGGAAGAATGGTTCATTATGGGCTTGTTTCTTCTTAGTAACACAGAAACAAAAGTCTTCTTTTACCCATTTTTCATACATACTGATATCGAGGTTCAAGAGGTATTGGTACATATGGTATCAGAGCGAGGGTTGAAACGCTCGGGCCTATTAGGCTCAAACTGTTTCTGCATATTTTGTTTAACTAACGATTGAGTTTTGCTTTGTGATAATAAGAAAATCAACAAGTTCACCTTGTTCGGCCAATATAGGTACCTTAAGTTGTGCCAAAAGCAAATTGTTTCTGACCTTGTAATTGTGCAGGAGAAGGAGGAACATCTTCTCAAGATCACAATAATTATGGACATTACCTTTCCCCACTTCGAGGTTAGGCCAACAACATAAGTGCAGAGGTATCTGGTCATATCCTTTATTTTACTTCGAAAGGATTTATGAATGGCTGATGCAATTGATGCATATTTATTTAGATTGGATGATAAAGTCCTTGGAAAGATACAAGAGTCTTTCAAGAAAAACTCACGGTCGATGAAGGAACTATAGTAATTCTACCATAATAATATAGGAACTGAATTTCTAACAACATGATGTATGATGGCATTAAAAAGGTTACCTAGTGGAATGTAGTACTGCTAAATACCTAATGAGAATCAAGTATTGATTATGAGTTCTTTAAACCTAAGATAGGAGTCATTAAAAATAAAATAAAAATAAAAAGGGGTAATTGGCTCAGATGAGTATACTCCCTAGTCTTATAATTATCATTGTGTAAGGAAATATGGTTAGATATGTGTAGTTGTAAATATACATACACAACTTGCCTAAATTCCTTGGGATAGCAAGATAGATATAAAATGGGAGCTTGATTGATGTTTTAGGAATAATTGTGTTACCCTTGAAAACTCTTCATATATATGTGCTGCAGACTTTTACTTATAATGAAATGGTTTAAGCAAGAGGTTAAGAACTGGTAAAGTGGTAGCCATGCAAAAACTTACGTTTGCAACGCAAGTCTTGGAGGATATTCCCTGTATTTGGAAGTCACTGGTTAAAGCATTTCGGTATACTCTAATGAGTCACATCCTCTGTTGTCCTATTTTCATAATTATTCAACAAGCCTAAGATTCTGGTTAAATATTTGATGAAAACCAAATGCTAATATTATAGCCTAGTTCACTGACATAAACATTGGTTACTTGACCCATGCATTGTAACTTTTGGTGGTTTAATGACAACCATGTCTTATATTTGAAACTAGGCTTATTTTACCTTGGGAGGTTTGTTTCCTATGTAATCTCTTTGGGAATTAACATTGTTGAAGAATTTCTTTAAAATCATCGAAAGTGGATGTCATCAGTCCTCCAACAATCTTGCACTTAACATTGGTATCAATTGCTTTAGGTTTGGGTTCACTGCCTATGGGAATTTTGGTTGAGTCACATTGGATTGCTGCTAACCTTTTGGTTGAATATTTAGATCCATAATTGGTATCCAAATTAAATCGATGACATAGGCATCAATTATGAACCTGTTTGTAGTTGATTGCTGAAACCTGGTTATTGGTAAAATTCCTTTGACATTTTTCTCCTCTCTTGCAATTTGAATACTAAGGATTGATTTAATGTTAAAGAAGATCTGACATGATAGGAAAATGAAGGATGAAAGTGTATAATGATTTTGTGGCTATAAATCCATTAATTGAGGTATTAAAGTTTTTGTGTGTTAAACCTTATTGCTGGTGATATATGTATATATATAAGTCAAACACTATCTCTTTATGTCTGTGAGGTAATATCCTTAGATCTCATCTCAGGTTTTCCATTAACACAAAATCAACATGATTCAATTATATTTGTAGTAGAATAAGTTAAGCAAGTTTGCTCTTTTTCTCCTATTAAATCAACTTATAAAGTTGTCAATATGGCATAGATATCCCCTGAAAGAAGCATTTTGACTTTGTGGAGTACCGAAAATCGTAATTTCTGACCGGGATGTTAAGTTACATCCAACTCTTTGAAATATTTGTTACAGGGTTAGAAACCAAGATGAGCTTCAGCACTAGTTATCACCCTGAAATAGATGGACCAATAGAATGAACAAGTCAAGTCACCAAAGTCATGCTAAAATTTGGAACATGTATGCAATTCTAGATAGTAAAGAAAAAATACTTCGGAACCGGGTCATCACTCGGGTGATGGTGCAATGGAAGCACTCATCCTGGAGGAGGCGACTTGGCAATTAGAAGAAGTTTTGTGAAATAAGTACCCCAATTTATTTATGAAAGCTATGAAATAAGACTAAGAACACTATGGATAGTGTTGCAATAAGGAGGTGAGGATGTAATATCCCCCAGCCAATAAACATTTTCATGTAATATTTTAATTTACTATTTTTTTTGAAGATTGGTTGGTTCTGGAAACCACCAACAGGTGCTTGAAGGACAGATGTAATCGAAACATTTTATTTCAATGAAACAATGAATGATGGGGACAACCATGCTAAATGAGGGAAATATGTGTGTGAGAGTGGGGGAAGGTAGAAGGGTTAACCTCAAGAAGTACACTATGTGTCGGATCGCCATGATGGTGCAGGGAATGCCTTGGAAAAAGAGGAAACACAGTGGTTGATGGAGATTCCTTTGGGAATGGGTTGTAGCTGCAAAACACCTAGAATAAAAACTATAAAGAGGGGAATACGCAAGGAGAAAGGGCGTCACGGATCATGCAGGAAAGTAGAAACCCTTGTGGGTGAATACTTTGTGCTAGGAAGTGGTTTCACATTGAGAAACTATATCAGAGGTTGGTCACCTTCGCTCTTGACACATATAGTTAGTTCAGGGGTGATTGAGGATAGAGAACATATGTGCCTAATCTACGGTTGAGTGGAATGTGGATGTTCCCTCTTCAATCGGCTGTCTTTGTAAATAGGTTCCATTACCGTGTTCATGTTTCTGCAAATCTATTGAGCTAAATATATATCTGCATGTGTATGAATGTGTGTTACAATTTCCCTAAAATGATAATACCAGTTCTTAGGATTAATGGATGTGTTACTTAGGAGGTGGTGTGATTCCCCTGTGCCAGTTTTAGGGACTATAACTTGCATTGATTTTATGGATTACTAATGGTGTAGCACTCATGTTATATATTTGTATGGCTATGAATGGATGGGTTATGATGTTTACTAATGGGGGATAACTCCCTACTCTATTTTAAGTTAACCGTGACTGCATTTAATATAGTGTTTACCAAAGGTGATTTCCTTTCTCTTTTTTAAGTTAACCATGATTGCATTTGACATATGGTTTACCAAGGGTGAATGCACTGCTATGTTTTAAGTTAACAGTGACTGCATTTGATACGAGGTTTACCAAGGGTGAATGCCCTGCTCAATTTTAGTTAACTATGACTGCATTTGATATATGGGTTTCCAAGGGTGAATGCCCTGCTCTATTTTAGTTAATGGTAACAACATTTGTTATATGGTCTACCAGTGGTATAATACCCATGCTCTGTCCTAAAGGACTGGGACTGGTCTTTACTCATATGGCCTTAGTAATAGTGTAATACTATTTCTCTAATGAGTTCTCGGATGCTTTATTGCTCTACTATTAATGACCATTTTAAGGGACCCCTGTGGAAAATCTAAGAGCTTTCTGGGTTTAAACCCCTCCCTGTGCAGTGAAGCTCTGGTGTGATATTGATAGTCCTTAGATGAATGGTAAAGTTGTGAAGGAAAGTGTGGCAGTGTATTTTCTTAGGAAACTGGCTACTAAACCCCACTATGACCTCCTAATATTGAACTTTTTTTAAGTAAAGAAATCAGCCTAAGGCTGTGAGTCCATCAAAGGTTGATATTCCTTGGTTTTACCCAAGAAAACAAAGAGAAAACCAAGTATGAACCTTGGGCCAAAAATCCTGTGGAAACGTAAAACTCGTGAAGAACTTAACCACTTCCACAAGCTGCAATCCGCATTGCAGAAGTGGGTTTTTGAAAGGAAAGATTGTAAATATTTTAGGGCTTTCCGCATTGCGGAACCAGAAAATGGAAATTCAATGTTGTAAAGAGTTTAGAGGTTTCTGCAATACACAATCAACATTACAGAAGTAGAAGGTGGAAGGTTATTCTCTAAAAAAACTTAAGGTTTTCATAATTTGTGATTCACAATGCGGAAGAAGAAAGCGGAAGGTAATTTCTAAAAAACCTAAGGGTTTCCACAATCCGCAATCCGTAATATGCATTGCGGAAAGCGTAAGGCAGTAATTAAAACTACAAAGAAGATATGTGTTTCTGCAATCCACATTGCGGAATGCAAAAAGTGGAAAGGAAAAATGCTGAAAATGTTAAGGTTTCTGCAATCTGCAATCTACAATGCAGAATGGGGAAAGTGGAAAGGATAAAATTGTGAAAATGTTAAGGTTTATGCAATCCCCAATCCTCATTGTGAAATGTGGAAAACAAAAAAGAAAATTCATTAAAATCAATGGGGATTTTGCAATCCGCAATCCGCATTGCAGAAGTAGAAATGCAGAAGGGTAATATTATTAAGGAATTAAGTGATTTCCGTAATCCGCAATGTGGAAGGGAGTTCTGTTTATAGAAAGGTCAGTTGCGGAAGGCATGTTGCAGAGAAGTCCGTTGCGAAAAAACTTGTAAACTTAAGATTTTTATTTCAAACCAGTTAAAGAAGTTACGATAAAACTCTAAATGCATTTTTAAGAATACTGTGTATTGTTGTTATGTTGAATGTGGGATAGAGAATGAAGCCAAGGGTTTATGACTAATGACATATATTTTTATAAAGAAGAAATTTTTTGATTATGAATTTTTG
>LPNX011235472.1:0-11441 GCA_001517045.1 Pseudotsuga menziesii
AAGAACTTTTAACCAACAAGTCCACCCTTCATGAAGTTTTCAATTTTCTGTTTGTTACCCCTTACCCCTTATCGGGGACTGTGTATTTAAATTTTTTTTATGATTTAAAACTCGCGTATGCGTTTTGGCTATACAAATCGCGTGCGCGTTTTGGCTATACAAATCGCGCGTGCGTTTTGTAGTAATATAACGCGTACGCGATTTGTCTTCCTATCCTACATGTTCCATGACATGCCAAGCTCGGGTTGAACCATACCAAGTGCTATGTCAGGCTCGGGTTGATGTATTTTTTGGTAACATGATGTTGTTTTTGAAAACTAGGATTGCATCTTAAAGGTCCATCATCTTCTTGCACTGACCCTTTGTTTATATGCATCTTCTCCCCCTTTACCTATTGGTCTACAATAAAGCTTCTACATCCACTTTATCTCAAATGTCCTTAATGGAACCTACTTTCATGCTCTTACATCTTGTACAAGTACATTGTGTTTTAAGTGTTTAAATTAAACATGTTCAAAATATAGTTGATCCACATTAATTTAGGTTCCCATAAATAAGTTCCTCCATGGTGTGATCCAAACTTCAAAGGAATGAATTCTTACAACAGGAAACAGGGAAACAAGTTTCCTATAAAGCTCAAATTTCAAACATAAAGTGGCATAGGCAATTTGGGTTCTAAGTGAAGAGAAAATCAACAAGCCAACATCTTGCAACCAGTAGACCCCTTCTCCAATTACCTAGCTAAAGTTCCTTTGGGACAAAAAGTGCATGCATACCTACATCTTCTATGCATTCAAGTTGGCCTTTATTCCATGTGATTTTCTTCCTTGTTAGTTTCTTAATTAAAGAATTCTTACAATAATAGCATGTGAAATTTGTTTTCAAATCCTAAGGTACAACATATTTTATCAAAATACTTAATACAACACAACATAAATGATAAAATGAAATCATTTTCAACTCAATGCATTTACAATAAACACACGCAGAAAAAAAGAAACTACGGGAATACAACCTACCTCAAGCTGCTAAAAAATCTTCAATAGAGTTGGCCAATCTTCCACATGCAAAATTGCTAAATACACTTGTAATCTATGTGCCCGCAAGAAAGAATATCATAGTGACCAAAATGATGTGGGTCTTAAACATTGCTAATATATCAAACAAGAAAAGGATGGCATTATAATGGAAAAGGGACAATTAATTCAAAGTACATATTCTATATTACAATAACATTGACCATCCTCACAACTGTTAAGTTTTTCCAAAGAATAGCAAGACTAATGAATCTCAAAATTACACTCCTATTGGCCCCTGTTTACCATATTCACAATTAATGGATGGCATTATAATGGAAAAGGAGCGACTATTCAAACCAGTTAATCTTCTAACTTACAATAACAACGTCCATATTGGGAATGGCATCCTCACAGCTGTTAAATTTTTCTCTAGAATAGAAGGGCTAATGCTTCTCAAAATTACACTCCTATTGGCCTATATTTACCTATTGTTTTACACAAAATATTACAAAAGAGGGAGTATAAACAACAACACAAAATTAGATAGGGATCAATAGGTTTAAATTACCTCTTAGTCCCCTTGAACCTGCTAACAAAATAAAATCCTTAGTTCCAAGTTATTTTTGTGCCAACATTGACTACATGTGTGAAACACCAATGATAATCAACAGAAACACTTGAGGCTCCCAAATGCTGAGACAATTAACAACACATATAAGAAAGATGCAAACTATTGTTGCGTTTCGTAAGCCATAGGCTTAATAAAAACACAGGAAACATTTAAGAATATCCATCCACTCTCTAATCATGAATAGTTGGTTGAGCTATACTTTTCCTAGAAGCATCTTAAGAGTTCTAGAAGTAATAAATCAAAGGAATTATATAATTACTAATGAGCATAAATCAAAGGAATTATGTAATCACTAATGAGCACAAACCTAATTCAACCAGTAAGGTCATCGTTTGACAAGATATATTTTCGGAACATAAGTCATCTTTTTGCGATATTGGAGTAATGATTTCCTCCGAAAACATGGCTTACAAAAAATTTCAAATGATGTCAAATTCCAAAAACCAAAACAGAAAAAAATGCATTTTGATTTAATTTTATCTATATCTACTGAAATATGCTGCCAAAACTTAGCATATATTTAAAAAGAATATTTGAAAGTTTGACACTACCCTTATCTAAAATGCAACCATTTAGTTTGGACTAAAATTCAGAGTCTTCAAATGATAAGAAAAATGGCTTTAAGGCGTTCCATGATCCCTGCTAACAACCTTACTTGTTACACGTGCCTAGATTCCAACCTACCTAATCACTTTTGCATTTTAGTCATGCTTAATCTGCATGCATACAAGGGCAGGTTCTGTTATCCAAATCTAACATTGAAAGTTGTGATGTGTCAACCTTTTGAATGGAAATCAATGCACAAATAGATAGGATAATAAAAAATTCATCAGTCGCTTGCTTTGTTTCTTAGATTGTGAAAAAAAAACCAACATTATGAAATAACAGATTGTGGAACATGTATTTTCACAAGATCTGCATCAAGAACAATGGTGCAGCAGACCAGGGCAGGATAAGAGATGCAGGTTCAAGAACTATAGCCTATAAACTGTGAGCTTGTTGATTTAGCACTTTTGAATGAGCCCATAATAACACAAAAAGGTTGGTGTTAATCCAGTGTTATGGAAGATATGCAAATTTCTTGACATGTTTGAATCAAGAATAGAGCTATACACAACTCTATCATTCGAAATATGAAGGAAGTAGAGATTATTTTGTGACTAAGAGGGAAACCATGGCTCAACCTACATAATTATCACAACAGGAAATGGATAAGAGAGAAAAAAGGACTAAGCTTTGGTTGTAATAGACAATGCTCATCAGGGCATAAATGTCAAGAAATCAATTTGTTCACATTGGAAAATAATGATAAGAAGGAAATATAGGCATCCACAGAGAGAGGTGAGAAAGAACTTATGAAATAAAAGAGCAGGAAAAAGTTATAGTAAACGAGAAGGAAAAAATTATAGAAATTTTGCGCACAGCATAGATCAAGAAAGGTGCAAAATATCCGTTCATGGGAAAAAATATCAACGGACTTTGTTTAGAGGGTTAGATGGTGTGCATTATGGTATTTTATTCTATATATCAAATATTTGTTTCATAACAACATAGATATCAATCAAAATCTTCTAAACCAGTGATGGACTAATGTTGACATTCGAAGGAAAAACAAATTGAGAGAGATATCACAAATGACATACTAATAACAAAATATTGGTAAATTCATCCATGATGTTCGCATTGTCATTCCACCCTCCCCTTCCTAAGATGAGGTTCTACTATTCAAGCTATATTTAGAATTGTATTGAATCAATATTTTGGATGGAAATCAATACATAAACAGATAGGATAAGAAAAATTCAGTCAGCCACCTGCTTAGTTTCCTATACTATGACAACAATCTGCAGTATGAAATAACAAATTGCAGAACCTGTACAAGATTTACACCGAAACCAATGGTGCAACAGAAAAGGGAGGGTGAGGAGATGTAGGTTCAAGATCTATCAACTATCAGCTGGTTTATTTGCCACTTTTGAATGAGCTCAACATGACACAAAAATGTTATCGTTCATCCATTTTTTGCATTAAAGGGACAAATGAGCCTACCCATCTAGTATCTACCTGTCTAACACAATGTCCTTCAAGATCAATAATAGAAAATACGCCTAACTTGTGATATTTGGACACATAATCAAGTCCTTGTGATGGGTAGAACTAGGTGCACTTACACTATGATGGGATTTCAAAACTAGAATTCCTTTTCTTTTCCCCAAAGAGGCATAACTATGAATCAAAGGATTTGTAAATCGATGATCTGCTAATGTCAGCATTGAGAAGATTAAATTTTTGACAAAAATATTGCAAGTGACATATTAGTGACAGGATCTCTATAACTTCATCCATAAATTTCACATGTCAATCTATCATCTCCTTCCCTGGACCCTCAATAGAAGACAAACATATCGAAATAGAAAATAGAAAATTTGAAAGACGTTAGATAATATATATGCACTGAAAAAACATGTTGTATATCGGTGAGACCCATGCAACTCATCCCAACCTGACCGACGACAACACTAAACGGATAGCTAGACCTGTACTATTTGTAGGCTGGGTCATAAACTGTAAGAGTTCAGGGGGGATAGTCGGTACCTTATAATTTTTTTTAAATCGAATATAGATCAAGATTCAAGAAGCCTAGTTAGCGCAGAGGTGCACCTAAGGGTGCCCCAATACATACCAACAAATAATTTAAAGAAGAAACTAGCCTATAAAAGTTTGTAGATAAAAAGAACCTTGAACAAATGCGGAGATCTTCCACTCAGGAAGCAACCACTGTGAAATTCCTTTCCACAAATCCACGAATCCACTGTAAAGACACAATTTTCATGAAATCAAGCTTGATGTTGAGCCCCAACTGTTGTGGCATTATATAGGTACAAAAACATCCCTAATTGACTATATATGTCCATGTTTTTCTCAAATATGGACCAAATCAAGTACAAAAATGACTAAATCTCCATGTTTTTCTCAAATGTGGACCAAATCGACAGATGTAGGATGATTTGGTAAAATATGGGAAGGTAATATAGAAAAATAATTTCTCCACAAGCCTAATTCGAGGATGAACTAAGTCCATTTTACCTATTTTACCCAAATCAAGGACGAACTAAGACCAGTTTAACCAAAGATCCATAAATCAGGGGCGAAATACCAAATTTTTAACCTATCATCCATAAATCTGGTTGAACCATCTCCATTTCTCCTCCAAAACTGGAAAATTCTAGTGATTTGACCTCCATTACCGAACAAATCCAGGTGGATTTCAAGATTTTCCCCATAATTGAGTGGGATAAATTCCATTTTATGAATTTTCACAGTTTCATGGTTAGGCTATTTAATTTGGGGCAATTATATGTAAAATAAAAAATGGGCTAATTTATTAAATAAATGAAAAACCATTTTAATATAAAAAATTGGCCCACCCTTTTTTGGTCACTCCTTCAAATTCACCCATGGGCTATAATTCACCCTTAAAATCATATATGCATTGGAGTGTTAGTTATGAAGGTGGACTGTACTATACAACATAGTAATTTTGTCATTTGATTTGTTAAGTAATAAGAATTGCTCTTTTGTATTGTTAGAGAAATCTATTATTGCTCTTATAATTTTGTGTAAATAGCCATACTATTTCTACTGTCATTTACATTTTGTTGTTACTATATGTTTCAACTTTAACACAGGGACCTCGTCAGAGTGTTAATGTTGAAAGAGATGAAAAATAATTGGAGATTGAGTCTATTTGATAATTATAATTTTTTTCCAAATATTTTCTTGAATACTAGGCCATTCAAATCTTCCTATGTCCATTTTGTTATCTAGACACTTAATAAATTTGCGTCTCATTTTTTTCCACTTTATTTCAGTCTATTGTTACTACTTCCTTTTAGCTCACCTCACTATTTGAATAATGATTTGTCATGATCTATTCTTTCTTACTTTTCTATGAATCAAGATATTACTCATTCTTGACATATGATCATGTGTTAGCAACATGTGTAAAGTTAAATTTTGTGTAAGTAATGAACGACTAGTACCTGCAACCGGTAGTGGTAACTTTAAACGTAAAAAGTTCACAAGTTGCTAAACAAATTTGATCTAAAATATGATGTGCTTGTCCCTTACCTTTGATAGATAATTATGTGTTCTCTTTGACCTATTCAAGCATATTACAATGCCAAATTGCAAAAGAATGGCGCTCAAAATTATGGTATCCATTGACTACGTCATTTTCCAAATTCATGTATATCATTTGTTTCTTTAAAATTTGCAGGTTTGAATAACAAGGTGAACTTTGGATCTCTTGAGATAATATTACCAAGATTGTACTACCCCCTAGAGTTTAAATTGAATCATTTAGTGCCACTAGAGATAATCCAAATTTTGATTCAAGTCCCATAGCTAAAGGATTTGGGTATAGGCGCACACCTATAAGAGCCATGCTTTGAATAATATTCTAAGCTCAAGTTCCTTTCCTTTGGTGATTGCCAATGACTTCAAAGCTTATTTGGTTTTTTGGAGGTCCCACCTAGTTATCTTCCCTTAGTCTACTTATTTTTTTTCAAATTTGACCTCTCTAAAATTGGTTTACGCAACAATTCAAAGAGTAGAACTTATTAATCTCCTTAGCCATTGTAAAAAACTACAATAGTTATAGTTGATGTCTTGACTTTGCACAACCTATTGTTGAAATGTTCATTTTTCTAATGATGCATTAATAATTTTGTTTGTAATAATGCAATATTACTTTATGCTTTAAAATCAATAGAGTTAAATGGTATAGATACCTAATATTGGGTGCTCTCTCACTTTCTTTATCTTCCCCACACATATATTTAGTCATTTCATTTCTGGAATTATGTATAACATTGTGGAGGTTCACTTTCCAAAGAAAACTTTGCAATGTAACAAAGGTAGCGAGCACAATGATTGACCCCAATACCTCGTACATGAATCTTAAAGTACTCAACCACTCAACATATACCATGAGGCTATTTGGAAGTTCACTAGTTGTATCTCAAATTCTAGTTTTATCTTGGCTACACATTAGACTTATAATTGTTAGCAATTGCATGTATTGGAGTAAACTGAAGATAAATGGATTGAAATGGTTGCATCAACTTGAAAGCATTTGTAGGAACATCATGTTTTCCTAGCTAACCTAATGATCAAGCCATTGTGACTGAGGAAGGCCTTATTACTACTTCAAGGTGTTGTCCTAAAATCACCTCTATACCATCATTTCTTTTATAAAACAACAAATGCAACGTTGGTCACTATTGTAAGAAACAAAAATTCTCACTTGTCACTTGGTTATGCTAAGATATGATGGATTCCCAAAAAATATTCACGTGAAAAAGAAACTCATGTATGAAGGTTTTGAAGCTATTATTCATTATTGTAAAAGTTTGCAATGTTTGTCTTTGAGTGGTATGCTTACAAATAAGGCCTTTCAGTTGATTGGTACTTATGGAAAGTGTTTGGAGATACTTAAGGTTGCTTTTGTTGGTGATAGCAACATTGGGATGAAATGTGTTCTATCATGTTGTACAAATATATGTAAGTTTGAGATAAGGGATGGCCCATTTAGTGATTTGGATCTTTTATGATTCAAAGTGATCCATTTGTTTCCAAAATGGCCTATCATTTCCTATTCTCTCATACACACACCTAGAATTTGTCCACTTATTTTTTTTTCATTTTGTGAACTTCACACGTTACACATGCACTCTTAACAAGAATGGTAGTCAATTCCTTTCCCATTTATTGCAAAGTGGGAGTCAATCCCAATAGGTTTAAAGGGATGAAACATAAAGTCCATGCCACACATGGTGTTCCTTACTAATGAACATGGTGCTTTTGCACCAAGCTTCCAAATGAAATTTTATTTTATTTTATTTCAAGACAATTATCCATTGGACATCTGACAGTTCTCAGCGTCGAAACCACAACACCACCGTTGGAGAGTTTATGGGAAGGTCATTTTATTTCTAATGTTGTTCATCAGATATTCGATGTTAATATGTTGGTTCATTCACAATCAATAAGTAAACCTCATCAGATAAGAGACAATAAAAAAAGGAACAACATCGAGTACCTGACGCAAATTCATCGAGCACCTGATGAATTTGTACATGTTAGTCGACAGGTATCCAACAAAATCTCATTGACTACTAGATGTGTTTACGTCGGCTAGCAAACAATTTGAAAAATCGCATGCATCTAGTAGCCAATAAAATCCCATTGAGTAGTTGACGATTTGATGAAGGTATTGCATCGACTAACCAATAGAACGACATCAATTACAATTGAAAAGTTGACATGTCGATAAATTTATTGCATCGGTTATCCGACGAACACACATCGGGTAGCCGGCGGATGGTCATTGGATATCCAATGGTTAACACAAAAATGTCCAAAAAACACTACGTGATTGAGTTCCCACATGTGTTGATTGTTCAATGTTCCTGATGTCGGATATCCAATGCAAAATCAGGTGTCGGATAGTCGATTAAATTACACTGACGATTGTTGGAGGCTCTTTTTTGTCGTTTAACTCTTGACGTTATCTTGATAATCCGACGAATGAACATCATATTTTTTTTCCATATGCAGTAGTGTCTAGTGACAATAACCTCGCGCCAACCTGTCGCCTCATCATGATATCATTAGTGCCAATTCATGGTAGACAATGAAAATTGATAACAATTGAGAAATTGAGATTAGGAGGATGATGGGTTGTCCATAGTGACTTATGCTTTGATTGTTGCAAACACATCAATTTTGTCTCCTTTCCTTCTCAATTTGTTGCTCCCATCACAACGCTTTAATTTCTCTTTGAGCATTTTCAAAGACCTTTCCTTAATTACCCCCAATTCTCATAATTTCTTCTATAACTCCCTGAGGGACTTTTATCATATTTTTGTGTCATTATTCAACCCTCTATGATACTTATTTTGAACACTTTCATGATGATATGGTACGATTGTCGACTACATTAGATGTCCGATGAACGGTATGCTTGGTAATAAAGTGGCATTGTCCAGTCATATAAGCCAAGGGTTTTTCATGAATCTATAACCTTAATGGTTGACAACAAGATTTAGTGTAGTCCTTCTCCATTGTACCACACATTCTAAGAGTTTTGGCTCTACTTTTTATTGTCTGTCAGTAGTGATCTATTCAACAATGTTAAAGTTCAACTGGTGGGCCTACATAATTTAGAACTCATGCTCATTGTCTTGCATCAGTTGTGGAATTACTTGTATTACCGCTTGGGGATCCAAAGGTACTATAGATGAAATGGGACTCTCTCCTGGTAGTGGTCACATGACTAGAAATGTGAGAATTGAAGTTTGAGTTGGCTCCTTTGGTGCATCATCCATTTTCAGGTCCTCATCTTTCTCCCTTTCTTCTCCTTCATGTTCCTCCTCGCCTTTGTCATACCCTTGGTCCTTCTCTTCATCTTTCCTATTGTCAAGGTTATGCTCATCCATGTCATTGTTTGTATCCATCATGTGTGACTCTTGGTTTGTGCTAGGAGGTGAAGTACAGGATACTTATTGGTGTTGTTCTTAGTCTCATACTCCTTCCTGATCTACTCCTTGAGAATCACTATCTTTGGGTTGTTTAGATTCAACATTCCCTTGTTGTTCATACGTGATGAGCACACTTCCAATTTCAACAAAAAATATTGAGAGGTCAAACCCACCCTGGTTTCAACATCAAAGATTGCAAATCCAAACCAAGTGGGAAAGTCAAGCTATAAAACATGGAAGAAACCATCAAGCAGTTTCAGGAAACTTGGACTGACGCTTGCCGCATGAAATAGAACAAAAGAAACAGTTGCCCGAAAGGATGAAATGAAGTTAGGGTTGGAACTACAAGAGTTCAAATGAGCCACGGTGGCAGTGATCAAATTTGAAGGGTGTGTCTTAATTTTAATTGGAAGGCCATTTATTATTGGAGCCCTTCAAAGATGAAGGGAAATATAAATAATTGTACTTTAATTGACAAGTATAAACTAACTAAACCCTTTTAGCAATAAAAATGCAAACAAAATATTATTCTTTCAAATTTTTACAAATTTTAACAATTGAGCACCCCTTACTATTTACATGAAAAAATAATATATTTTCAATATTAAACCTTGTTTTGAACACATTAAGTTGTCATGTGTATCACTAATTTTACAATAGAGTAACATAACAACTATTCTATTGTAGTTTTTCAAGTTGGAGCACACTTCATTATACAAAAAAACTACTTAGACTATGTCATAACCATATTGGGGCTCCACGTGCAATCCAACTTGAGAGATATAATAATGATAAGGATTGGGCACCTAAGAAAAAATAATACACAACTCGGAAAACATTGACCCTGCATAACCAGGGTCAAGGCATCAATTTTTTTTTCAACACTTGTCGTGAGAGCATACATGTATGGGATGGAGGGGCAATGGAATCAAGCCTAATTCAATTGAATCCTTTCAACTCAGTGCATGTCTAAGTCTTAACAATCCACCTTTTAACTTGAACCAAAATGGAAAAATAAGTTTATTAATGGCTAGATTTGAGAAAGTCCTAGGTGTGAGTAATAAAGGGCTCGGGGCTCTAAAATTTGTTGTGTTTTGTACTAGTCCACGATTTAGTGAATCGATAGTCACTGGTAGGAATCTAAGTTATTTAATGAAAACAATTAATGTGTATACCTCTATGTCGAAACCGTTTTCCACGCTGATGCATGTCACTGCCCTTTTTATTGTCTTACCAAAAGGGATGATAATGAGGAAGATGACCTAAAATTATGGACTTCACCTTCAAAGAATTCCTTGCAATCACATTGGTGAGGAGTGATAAGAAGATCACAACAATCCAACATGTCAAATCTCAGTTGATAGTGTTACTTAAAGACTTATATGGTAAATTTAATATAAGACTTACTTATAGTTGTCTCCTACTCTTTACTTCTTGACACATTTAATATTTTATGGTTGTCTTTGCACCTTGACCCAATTCGTATTATAAGGTGAGGATGTGAATGCATAATAATCCTTAGTTATGACTATGAGATGAGGATTTAAAGGGAAGAGGATGTGAAGAGAAACCAATTTTATATGTATTTTGGTGGTGCCAAGGACAAATATTGTGAGAAACCACAAATATTTGGAAGGACGGAGGGCTCGATTGCATCATGATCATGCCACCCATCAAATTGAAGACTATTCTTAAGCCAACAATTGTTTTTTTTTTAAATTTTATTAATAACCATTGTTTCTCCATATTGTGTGCCCAATGACACCTATCTATAGCAATGCATAAATCGACCTCAGCACAGTTTGTGATCCTAGCTACATGTCAGTATTTGTATTTTCCTGACATCGAGTGTTGTTTATAATTGTTGTGAGTCCATGATATTCATGCAAGAGATGAAGTCTTGTAGAGGAGGACTCATCAAACCGGCCTTTTGAATTTCATTTTGACGAAAAACAAGTAACAAGTGGACATTGGTAGCGAGGTTCACATAGGTAGTAGGCACAAAGTTTTGAGCTCGTTTCGGGCCTAGTAGTTGTTCTTTTTTATTATAGTCGTAATTGTTGACACATTGTCACACTTTAGATTGCAACCCCAAGTGACTCGCGAGTCAGAGTCACATCTAGATGGCTAGTGCCTTGTAGTGATCAATGAATTATTGGTCATCTTGCACACCTAAGGAGTGACTCATTATAATTTATCATATTTCCAATATTTTGAATGATGAGTTGAATTTTATAGAATAGAAAT
>LPNX011235484.1:0-18650 GCA_001517045.1 Pseudotsuga menziesii
TATAGCAAGTTACACCAACTTGCATTAACATCAAAATTAAATATGGATAATCATTCTTCACTAGAAATGCTATCGGTGCTTGATCCACTTGCATCACTTGGGTTATTTTTCTGAATGTTTTGTTGATTGGCTCAATTGTTGTCCTCTTCTAGTTCAACTTCCATATGCAAACATAAAAATAAAGTGTAATGAGTGTATCCTACATTGCCAAGAATAATGAGAAATAAAATATATAGTATACATGATATAAATTGAAAAGCAACGTACCTGCATAGAAATAAGTGAGTCACGAATGATATACCTTCCTTCAAAACCATGTCTCATGCTTTCCATCAACAAGTCTTCTATTGGCTCCACTCTGTACTTTTTTTTCTACAAGTTTTATGCCCCATCACATTAATTAATCATATATTTAATATAAAAGATTTGTGGCATCTAATGGAGAATTTGCGGTGAGAAAGTTTATTGTCGACGTTTCGAACCAAGCATGGCTCATTTAATATAAATGATTTGTATTAATTAAAACATGACAAAAGTAAAAAATATAGATACTTACAAAATCCACAATTAATTTTTGATACACCAATATATACTCAAAACCCTTGCTTAATCCAATGTCAATTAATTCATCTAACGATTATCCTCTGTATGTTAACACCTATTTTAAGACATACAAGGATTGGCAGTGAAAACAAATAAATCAAATATACAAATCACAACCACTACGAAATCATAATTTTTATAAGGAAATCACAAATAATCACAAACTTTGTTATTAACCCGTTTCTTCCCTATCGTCATTTCTTGTGTAAAGTTTTATCTCATTCCCCAACTTGTTTTCAAGCCACCATTTTCATCATTGTTTAATGCCCAACCCAATTTACTACAACTCCAAATTAGTTCATTTTTCTCATAATTTTTTTTGGCTGAAACAGGAAGAATTTTTCAACTTTAATGAGCAGTAATAAAATTACAGTCACACATAAAAAAATTCAAACTCATAAATTTTTGGTCAATTGACCTAGGAAAAAACTCAACCTCTAGGGAAAACCCGTGAGAGAGTATTTCTTTATTTATTCAGTCAATAGTACAACATAAATAAAACTTTCCAGTCACAACTTATCTCAACCGGAAGAGAAAAAATTTAGCCTCAAAATTTGTGCCTCTTCATAAATTAATTCTCATAATTTCTAGCTTACTAACAAGCTTGAAATTCATGATGCTACATGACTTTATGGACACAGTACATACAGACTCTGTGGATGTTATACGGGATGATAGTACAGTTTGAACCTAGAAATTTGTTCCCACTGGAACAACAATTTTATACCTTGAAATTCATGCCCCTACCTCGAAATTTGTGCCCCTTATCTGAATGAAAAACAATGTACATACATTTATAGTATGAATGCAATTAATGCTCTAATTTATTCCTTGAAATTTGTGCCAATGATGTTGTACATATACGTTGGAATTTGTGCAAGTTCAAGGTGTATGATTTCTTGGGAATCATCCCTCTGCTCAACCTTCTCACCCTCAGTCAAATTTGAGTCTCTCTTTGTCTCTCTCCCTCTCTCTCTTCTCCAATGCTCATGGAAAACTGAATGAGTCTCTCATGCCTCCCCTTTCCTTTTTGGTGTCTAATGAGGAAGATGAATGGTCATCTAATCCAAGGGCCCACAATGGTTTAGATGGATGGATGAGATTAAATTCACGTTTAATTCTCACCAAAATTAATTTCACTCACCTCACTTAAATTTGTCAAAAATTCACTTCAATATATAAAGTGAAAATTAAAACTCATCTCAAGTCATTAATTGCAAGGGTCATGCTATTTTCCCCTTTTAAGTGACTTAGGAAAAAATCACTAGGGGAACACTTTCCTACGTGCAAAAATCAACATTCCCTCTTACTGAGGAAGGTGTTCTGTACCACACCCAACTTGTCTCTAAAGTGAATGAACTTTCCTTTTCCAAGAGACTTCATCATGATATATGTAACTTGCTCATGGTTGGAAATGTATTGCAACTCCACAACTCCTCTCTGAACATAATCAGGGATGAAATGGTACCTTGTCTCAATATGCTTTGACCAATCATGAAAAATGGATTCTTAGAGAGCTGGATGTGACTCTGATTGTCACAATAAATCACAGTAGGCCTCATCTATTGATCAAATAAACACACCAATAACTTGCGAAGCCATAGTGCCTCGCAACTATCCTGACTAACTGCCATGTACTCAGCCTCTGCTGAACTCAAAGAAACATACCTTTTTTTTCAACTAAACCATGACGCTGCTGTCAAGCCAAAAATGGAACAACATCTGAACCTAAACCCATTTGATCTCCTATAATCCATATGATAATCCACTATACCTGCAAGGTATCTCAACATATGTTTCACGACAACCTAGTGCACTCTCCTAGTCTCCACCATGAAAATACAAATCTGGCCTAGAGTTGACCAGATACATCAACGAACCTATGAGTTGACGATGTTAGGTAGGATTAACCAACTCTCCCTCAAAAGCATGAAGCTTCTTCCAGTTGGTGACCATATGTGTAGACATCATCCTGCAATCCTCCATATGAAATCTCCTTAGAATATCTACTGCACACTTTCCTTGCCCCAGGAAAATATGATCAGGCTCCTGCCAAACCTCTAATCCCAAAAAATAATGCATCAACCCAATTCCATTCATCTCATACTCTGAAGAAAGATCTCTCTTGCAAATTGCAATATGTCTCTCATCACCTATGATACACAAATAATCCACACATAACATAAGAATAAGAAGATCATCTCCAACCATGATGAGGTAGAGATCATATTATCCTCACTCTTCTGAAAATAAATCGACAACAAGTAAGAGTCTATCCTAGAATACTAAGCTAGAGGAGCTTTCTTTATCCCATACACGTATTTCTTCATCCTACAAACACGAGTCTCTCTCCCATGAATCTCAAAGACCCGTGGCTTCTCCACATAAACCTACTCTTGTATGATTCATGGATGATTTTAAGAACCCCCCCTAAATTTATATGTATAAAAAATGGGCGGATCTCTCCGATATATAGGAAAATTTGAAGGCGATTTTATCAATAATATAATATGTATATATAAAGAAATAGTGAATCTTTGATTTTATTATATAATGTTGTAATCTTGGTGATTATTTTACTAAGTTATAAGATATTGTAAAAACTTGGTGAATCTTTCACTAAGTCATAAGATATTGTAAAATCTTGGCAAATATTTAACTTCATTATAAAAAATTGTAATAACTGCCGAATCTTTCACTGATTTATAAAATATTGTAAAAATAGAGGAACAAAAACATTAGTCAAATAACATGAATCACATCATCAACAACAAAACATGTAGATTCACGAGTCACAACTGAAAGGTGTCAGTGAAACACAAATGCATAGACTAGATTCACGGCAAGTGGGGATTCCACTTGTTATCTCGTCTCTTAATGGTCCAATGGACATGCGGGGACCTGAATCTTGACAAACCGATAAACTAATAGAAACAGACATTATGCTCGATCTTTGCCTCCATTAGCCAGTCGTGGTCGTGGAGGCTAATACAATTATGCATTGTAATTATGCCAATTGATTATTGCATTAGATGAATGTTGGTCTCGTGCCAATAGGTATGCTACGATTAATGCATAGGAACATAGTGCATAGACCATGTTTCTCTTCGCTTAGATATGTAGAGCTCATTTATTTTTTTGAATAATGATAAGTATTTACAAATAAAATATGCAATCAACATAGAAGAATTGAGATTCAAAAAAGTGAAGACAATTAATTCATGCAACTAAAAGGTAATAAAAATATCTTTTCTCAAACCCTAAATCAATGGATATCGACTAAAACCAATATTTATTCAAGCTACAACAAATGGTTAAATCAAGCATCAAATGAAAACTAGAAACATTCAAGGGACTAACACAATATTTAACCAAAATACACACAAAATTCAAAAATCAATGAAATGCTTCAAACAAAAGCAATAAACAAACCATAAAAATTTGTCAAGATATTCCTGTTAAACACCAACATGGTTTCATGTACTTGAATGAGCCCATTCTTGCTTAGTGAAAGTGTTGTCGAATTAGTTATTTATCCTTTAATGTTAGGACACTATCTATATGAAGAGATAGCTCATAAACCTAGGTTTCTCAAATTCCAGCGTCATTTCCTATCACATACAAGAAAGAGACAACGTAAGAGATAGGTATTAAAACATCAATATTAAAATAAACTGCATGAAGGTAATGTAGCTCAAATCATCAATGTTACAACAACAAAGTACAATGTAGAATCTATTTTTACCTAAAACACAGCCTCAAATTCACATATAGTGATCACTAGTAAGGGTATATGGAACACTTGGACCAAAATAAGACTCAAGAGTCCTTAATGTGTACTAGAACATATACAATCTTAGGTGAAATTCATTTTCCAATTCACATTCTGGCCCTGGTCCTCATTTTCGACATTCTGAACATGAGCTTCTCCAGATGAACCATCATTATGATCATCCAAAACATTATGTTCCACATCAAGTTCATTAGATAAATTTGTTATATTATTTTCTCCCCTTCTTTCACGATCTGATCACCAAAGAGCTAATGCTCTTTCATATGGAAAATTGTCAACCTCATACTTTGTTACATATAATCTTAAGCATATATCCACATTTTTATCAAGCTTGTTCCTCAACTTTGATTCAAGAATGTCAGTTCACTAAACATTCTCTCATCCTCCACTGATCCCAAAATCATGGTTTGACATAAATTCGCTATTTTGAAATATTCTGACATTCTTTGCTTAGAATTTCGCTACCACTAAGCTTAGTCCATAATCTTGTAATTGCACCATATTCTTTACTATCTGATGAAGAAAAGTGGCCCACATTGTTCTAGCAAAGCATTCAGCTTGATCTATCATTTTTTGTTGATCTAAAATACCTTGAATATGTTCTCCTTATATCTCATCCTCTCGATAAAAATGGCTCTGCAAAATCTTGCATTTCTCTATGAATTCATCCTTTAAAGTTTTTAAACCTCGATTAATATTGAGGGTATACAAAAAACATGGCCTCCAAAAATTCATCTCAAGGAAACTGTTCTCTTATCTTTGATGATAGTGATTTTGCAATTTCTATCAAGTTGCGTCTTGCTGGAATTACAACATCGTGAAATCATTCTCTTGACACGAGGCACTATTTGGTGGATCTTCCTATATTATCATTATAATAAAAGGGAACCATATGCCCACGAACTTCCATACATAGAATCCCTTTTTCATCAAACTTAAAAAAAAACCATCATTTTCTATATTGATTATCTTACTCCAATTTGTAAATGCTAAACTTGTAAAAGACTCTGCCATAATATACAAATTATCCAATGTAAGACATGTTAATTTTCTTTCTCTTGTGTATTCAACAATATACCTCGTGCGACTCTAAGCCATCTTCACGAGGTTATTCATTTCATGAAGCATAGGAATAATTCCAACCAATGTTAATAATGGGTGAATCCACGGACCTGGGTAACACTTTTTGGCAAGTGAATTTCGGAAAAAACAGAAAAACGCACCTCGGTCGAGGGCTTGTTAAGCCCTCGACCGAGGTCTTAATATCTCGACCGAGGGCTTGTTAAGCCCTCGACCGAGGTATCTAAATACCTCGGTTGAGGTATTTAAATACCTCGACCGAGGTATTGGGGGCTTTACAAAACCTCGGTCGAGGTATTTAAATACCTCGACCGAGGTATTTAAATACCTCGGTCGAGGTTCATACCTCGGTCGAGGGCTTAAAAAAACAGACTTAGCCCTCATTCAAACAAATGGAAAATTTCCTGTGCCTTGCAGAGGTGTAAACCCTGCCATTCCTAGCACATAACTGAGCGGAGTTGATACCGATAAATTCACCAACGAATCTTCTATCCATTGAGGTATCATACACGCATTTTGGTATTCATATGATATTTATTTTTTAATTACTTCTAAAACTTATACTTAGAAAACCACACTGCAACTTCAAAGCAGCTCAAAGAAAAATCCGCAGAGTTAAAACTACACAGCCAAAAAATTCTTAAAAATGCACACATCACATATCGACGTGTCCTCTTCAAAAGGGTATCTTTGGATTTTCAATTTTTCAAAAAATAGAAAAAATTCCTTTACGTGGACAAATATGTGTTTAAAACGATGCTGAAATCGAATGTGGTCACTTTCGAAAAATAATAAATAATTGTATAATGCGAAAAAAATTAACAAAAAAATATGCACATCACACTGCATTTTATGTAGATCATGCTCATATATATATATTTTCTTAAATTATTAATGCAAGATTGAATTACTCTACGTGGACACGAGCCACTTATTAGCTTCTTCAAATTTTTAAGGTCACACAGTTCATTAAATGCAAAAATTCACACATTAAATGACATTGGAATATTTTTAAGAAAATATCACTATGAAGCCAACATAATATTCTACAATTTGTTTTTTTACTGCAAATCAAAATTCACATGGCATATATGCGTTTTGAGGGCTTCTATCTAGCACACGAGTAAAAAATCAGGTTTTCATCGCCAAATTTGGCCAAAAAGTGTTACCCATCTTCATGGAATCACCCTAATGTCTATATATCAGTTAGTAGAAATAGAAGAGTTTGAGCTTTTTCTACACTTGAGCGATGTTCATATATCACCCCTACCAAGGATGCATATTCATTGAATAATCTTTCAGTTGGTCCCTTCAGTGATATCCATCTTGTATCATCATCTTTTAATATATTTTTTTCCATTTGTAACACCATCAGAAAAAATTTTAAACTCTAAAAATTGTTTGGGACTCCGACAAGAGTATGCATGAACCTCACGTACAAGATATTCAACCTTTGAAACCAATGAAAATTTTCTCACTATTTTAAATGCAAGATTCATCCTGTGAGCCATACAATGAATACTAAACATATACGGTGAAGCCAAGAGTTGCAATCTAGCACAAAGGCCATTTCTTTGTCCTTGCATTACTGATGCTCGATCTGCTCCAACACATACTAACTTTTTTGCAATCATGGAATTATCCATACCACCAATTTCCTTCAAACTATCAATAACAAGTTCATAAATATTTTCTGCTATAGAACTTTTGGTCATTTTATGAATGCCAAGTAGATAGGAATGTTTGATATGGTCATTGAACATATACATTCTCATGCAAATCCATGAAGTATTATCAATAGCCATAACTTCATCCAAAGATAGTGACAAAAATGTAGCATTTGCAATCTTCGCTTTCATATCATCCTTTTCTACTTGAGCTAGATATTTTCCCCATTCCCAACCACTCGATAAAGACCAATGAGAAGATAAAAAAATTGGCACTTGAATAAAATATAGATATTTCGTCATTTTTGGATAGTATGTCATAGGACGATCATTGGATAGGAGGTGAAATCCAGTGTTTAATTGTATCGTCTTTGATAACAAATTTGTTTCCATCATCTTTCCAAATTGATATGTGATGGTTCCTCCACTTTCCTCGAGTTTTTCTTATTTAGTAAGAATTTATTATATTCCACTTCAAATTGGAGATGTTAACATTCGCTAACAGATTTCCATCTGGTAGTAGATTTATTCTCATCATTTGCAACTTTCTTATCATACAACATCCCAACATGCTTCTCGATTGTGTCTAACTTCATCTGCAATTTCACTACCTTTCCAAGTTTGCAACTACATGAAATGCATTTAACTTCTCGTGAGGTCTCATTCTCATTTGTTGGAGGTATTGGTTCAATACATTGGTATCTTGAGACCCAATCAACTTTGAATTTTCTCCTTATGTCCCATTGGCCCTTTTTCCTTTTCCGTGAATGCACTGTGTCACCTTGCAAGGAAAAATACTCAACATTTGAACTACCAATTTCAAATGGAAATGAATTTGTCTCACTTTGATTACTAGAGGAACATATTCTATCATCCATTGTTTGGGTTGCAGATGCATTCTCAAAAGTGTTGACATGTCTCTCACCGATACCTTGCTCAAGAGAGCTTGAAGCATGAATAGGATGTGGATTATTGTATTAAGGCTTTTGAAAATGTGATATTACATCCTTTTGTTTTGATGTTTTATTTTTATTTCCACAATCCATGTTTGAAAAAATTGGCATCTTACTTAATATTTCAAAATCAAAATTCCAAATCGATATAGAAACCAAAAGTGAAGCCTGCATGAGAAAATTAATATAAAATTAGTACAATGGCGCATTATCAATTTATATTGACCCAAATTACAATGAGTGTACAATGAGTGTTTACATTGATTCTTTCAATGACTTTTAATTGAATCTTTCATTGACTCTTTCCCTGAAGGAGGTATAAAACTAATACAACTAGAAGGTGTCAATGAAACACAACTGCATTGACTAGATTCAGGGCAAGTGGGGACTCCACTTGTTATCTCGTCCCTTAATGGTCCAATGAACATATGGGGACCTGAATCTTGAAAAACCAATAAACTAATAGAATCAGAAATTATGCCCGATCTTGGCCTCCACTAGCCAATTGAGGTCATTATTGTGTTCAAATCATGCAAATCACTTCAATGTGAGACACATTTCATATCATGAAAAGTTTTATATTGAAAGAAAAAGTATAACTTTATGTAGACCTCAAGTCTTTCTATTATCACTTTTCTATGCAATTTACATGACATTTACCTCAAAGTGAAATTGACATTGGTAAATGAAGCCAATCTTGAAACCTAGAGAGAATAGGTATTGCAACATATTGGATAAAGAAATTAAGATCAAAATAGTTTACAAGAAAAGAAATCCAAATCAAGATCAATATAGTTTACAAGCAAGGAAATCCTAGATTATGACATGCCTATGGTGGTAAGAAGATCACAAGTAAAGAAAGTCAACGAAAGAGAATATTTTATAAGCAATGAAAGACACTATCAGTTTAAGTACAAATCAACAAGCTCAAAATACAACATTTTTGTTTGAAAAAAAGATGGAGGTCTCTACATATGAGAAGAAGATTGATATACCATATATGATCCACATTATTCTTTTGGAAAACAATCCACATAATTCAAAAATGCATGACATACATCATGTCGCAAAATCCCAACATTCATGACATACACATATGTAGACTTTGTTCTATGTAACATAAAGGATCATTGCCTTAGATGATGACAAATGTCTCCTATGGTGTGTACTGAATAGGTATATGATGCCCCATTTTTAACACAATTTCTATAATTTTTTATTCACCAACTTGAAATAACAAGCATTCACATCACATCAATGAAGAAATGAATAATATATCAATGAATTCTAAGCCCAAGTTGTACAACTTGCAAATGATCCTTTGTATATTTAGCCAAAATGCCTAGCTTTTGAAAGATCCACTAAATGAATCTATGTATTTAGCATAACCTATCCTTTTCAATAAGGAAACTAAGATGCTCTATATTCATCAAAACACATTAGATAGAACACTTATCCTTCATATTTTCTCTGTTATACAAAGCTAACAATGTATAGAAATTAGAGTAACAATGTCAAGCATAATATCAATCACTATGCCTAACATAGATTCTATACGTATAATCCCTTCAGCATCTGCGAACACAATTCTCATGTTTATAGATTCCCATTGATTATTTGGATTGTGATTGATAAACTTAAATTCAATTCCATATAAAATAAATATTTACACAGATGACTCACTCTTACATTAGATTAAAACAAGCTAATAGACTATATTTTCACTATTATTCAACTTAAATACTTCATATAGAAAATCACTATGTTTCTTATTTAATTTTCTGAGCCTCTCATACAATGTAGAGATCGATTTTACAAGGATTATGAGCTCATTCAAAAAATTTATCTCATAGAGATCTATTTATAGTTTCAACACACAAATCAAACCAAGGAAGTGATGACATATCACTTCCTCTTCCATGACTGATGGTGCTCACTACCTATATATGATTGTAAATGATGTTACAAAATACGACCTTGACTACTAAGACATGTTTAGACCATAAAGTTCCAATATAATGTTCGTAAGGTCCAATAAACTAGAAACAAGTGCCCAATTCCATCTAGGTTCTATGGAAATACAAAAAGTATTTCATAGTTTCGGACAAAATAGAGAGCAAATGCCCACCAAAATATATTGAAATTAATTGGCTCAGTTTCACCTTAAATGGAAATGAAAAATAGACTTGAATTACTTTACTGTCAGCCACAACAATACAAGGTTAAAAAAATGTAACTTAATGTTTATATTCCTCTATCTGTATCATTTCTTGTTTGATAATGATAATGTATACATATGTGCATAGTGTGAATCCATATGAAAGAGTTGGACAAGGTGAAATAGTTTGTCATACTTCATCCATCAATATATTCAATGATACATCCATCAATATAAGCTCTTTCTGCACACATAAGAAAAGATAATTTTATTAATGTCCAATGAGTGATCACCATATTAGTCAATGGAACTTGAAAGTACATCCAATCTGAATTCAATATGAGAGTGCAAAAGCAAATCCTACCACTACTCTACTAAAATAATAGAAATAGCTAACTAACTAACCAATAGAAACACAAGAAGTAGTGCAGATATAAAACCAAAACCATGTCGAGCATACAATGCATATGTCAAGGTGTCCTAAGGTTAAAAGTAGAATCACGAGAGAGAGAAAGAGAGAAAGGAAGAGGACAGCTCTTGATCTTTATGTTAAAGGGCCAAGAACATCAAAATGGTTCTTAGTTTTTGAAATTGTTGAGAGGCAATTGACCTAGATATACTATTTAGGAAGGGTAATTCTATAGTGTCAAAATTATAACAACACTACTGAAAAATATTTTTAGATCTGGTAACCGGTGAAGTGTATACTGGTTCACAATAATATAGATGACTACAATAGGACATAGGAAAATGTATATTTAGAAACTATAGGAAAAGAAAACTCGATCTTCAAATGATGAAAACGCAAATAGAAAAGTTGGCCACACAAAAAGCTAAAAACACATAGAAACATTGGCAATGTGGTGTTTAAGAGATGAAATTATAAAGCATTTGGACTAGAATTCACAAGCTCTGCAATGGACAAGCTTGCTATATGAATCATAGAACATTTACCTAAGTTATATTGGTCCACTTGCACTTGATTTGGGGGGTTTATCAATATCTTGCAAAACAAAAAAGGATAAATGGATTAACACATGACACGAAAGAAGTATAACAATGTATTGAAAAGGCTCAGAGAAATAGTTAAGTGCACCACTAGAGCCTTGCTACATTGGACTCTAATTGATTTTTAAATCTATATAATTTCAAGTTCAACCATGTTAACCAGGTCAAGGACCTCTAGAGTGCTCACAAACTAGACAAACCTATACAATACAAACCATTGTCAAGAGACTTGATGAGAAAATGCACAATAAATCTCTGATGTGAATGAACCCAGTCCTCTGATTTTCAATTCAGGGCACATGTACAACACTTTGATTTGCATCCTTCTTGTAACTACAATTTGAGTATTGAAGAAGCCTAAAAACCCTCAATCATATCTGTGTACAACAATATTATTGAATCTTGGTAGTTTGTGACTTCAAAAACAAATTATGGGCAGTATTTATAATCTCAGTAAGTAACCTACAACAAGCTACAAGAATTTTCGACAGTGTTTTAGTTGGAAATAGTATCAGAAAAACCCTCTTATAACCCAGAGAAGTGGTGAAATGATATCAACAACAGTAAGTAAGAGGTCATACCCAACAACAAGATGGTCTTTCTATGGTTGAATGCTTCATATGGTCAGCTCCTATCCATAGTCCAACAATTGTACAGGTACACATTGATTAATAGTTTCCCTATCATGGTCCAACCCTTGTTCTAAAGACCATGTATGGGTCAAATATTATCCATATACCCTTGGGTAAATAACCATGATGTATGTTGGTTTTCTAGAAGAGACACCTAGGTATGGCATATCTCCAGTTACTTCGTTACAACCAACGTTTCTAGGTTTTTTTGCAACTTGACCAGATTTTTTCCAGGCCAACTAAGTTATCTTAAGAACCCAACAATCTTGTCCGCTGCACCTGAAAATAATCATATCTTGCTCTTCAAAGATAATCTTAACCTTCTCTTCACATTTTTTACTTTATCCAACATTTTTCTAACTAGCCTTCTTGAAGATAATTAGATTTTATGCTTGGCTTTAACCTTTTACCTATCCAAGTATTTGTTTCCTAATGCTGGAAAGGACAATTAGAACCTAAATACACAAAATCATCGAGTTGGACAGACCCAACATTATAAATATATAAATGATTCAACTAGACCCCAAAAATACCTCTTTTGACCAAAACATAAAAATCTTTGTAGGGTTATTGTGATAAAAACAAACTTATAGTTTAAAAATGTTAAAACTGAATTTAGCTAAAATACCATGTGCACCTGGACATTTCCATCCAACACCCACATTCTTGGTTTTAATATGTTTTAGGTACCTTAAAAAATTGTATCTGATAATTTTCAAAGAAATTAAAAAATACCTTTGGAGACATCTACCCCACTCTTATGCATATACTACAACAAAACATCTACCAATTGTGCAAATTGTTGCTGCAAAATGTCAAGATATATCTTGATCTAGTCTTGCTGATTGTTATAAACCCCATAGGCCTTGCACCTTATACAACACAAAATCATGGTTGTTTCTCTATTTTTCTTGCTATATACAAGGGTCTACAATAACCATTTTTTTGTTCTTCTTTCAACATTTGTTTCTCAGGGTTCCACAAATTATTCAGAAGTCTAGCAGTTTGCAAATCTTCTTCATTTCTCAAGCTCACATCTCATTGGTTGTCAAATTGATGCCCTAAACATAAATTTCTTTTCAGGCAGTTCTTTTCTTTCCTGCTCTATTCAAATACAACAAACTGGACAACTTCAATCCTGTTAGTGTCTGCAAAAACCCTCTTCAGGGAATGAATCTGTTAATAACCTGCTAGACAATTTCTACTCATGATAGAAATTGGATACTGTGGTGGACATTTTGTCATGCCAGGTTACCTGCCACAAACCTGCTCATGTTTTTCTATGTTGGGTTCCCTATCTATTATGATCCTGGTTTGCTAACATGACTCATCTCCTCTCATGGTTCATCTAGGATCCTACTATTCTATCGATTCCCTTTGCATTTGTGATTCTTGGTATGCCTATAAAATATCTTTCAATCTTTGATCTTCAACGCCATCTCTTGTCTCTCCTAACTACCGGTTCTCTTACATCATATTTGGAAGTGCTTTAGACAAAGAAGAGACGATCAATACTACTGCATATAACTGGTAGGATTTTTGTTGTGTAGAACCCCCCAAATTGAAACATTTTTCCCTTCATATCTTGAGCCAAGGATCAACAGCTTCCGCATGCGAAAGGAATTGGGGAAGCTTTAACCATATATAGTCCAATAAAAGAAACATGTTATTCTTTGTATATTTGAGATATCTTGTTTATGCTCATAGTAATTTGCACTTGGCTTTAAGCAGCATGGCCAGAGATTCAACGAATTCATCTTCTCCATGGTTCAATCCTGTTCCAACCATAGAAAAAAATTATGATGATCTTGGCTATGGTCACAACAATGAATCTAATATTACTAGTGATGAATCTGATCATGCTGATTATAGTGCCTTTACTACCCCATGTACTCTTGATAATTTCAGGCTTTATGATGTGATAAGTAGGCCACATGAACACCAAGAGTAAAACTATGTTCTTGATTTGATCTTTTTGTAATCTTAATTTTGTGGTTATAACTTAAGAGATATGGACATCTTTTTAAGTTTTGTCATTCAAATTTCAAACAATATGTTATTCTTCTATTTTCAATTTGTAGTAGCACTATATGTTTCATAAGGGTATAGTATTTACTATTTAATCCTGATTGATATATTTTTACTATTTTGAAATTCAAAAAATATGTTATACTTCTTTTCACAATTTGCAGTTGCATTAAGTCTATAATGATTCATGATACTAACTATTTTTATGATACATCAACCATTCAATGTTATAATTGAGCAACTTTTATAAAATTTAATGTTTTTAAATTTTGAAGTTCTAAAACAATTGAAATATATATTGAGCATCAGACCAACTTATCCCCTTGAAGCATATATTCACACAAACAAAAATGGAGGGTTGTTGAGAAATAGAGAGAGAACAATGGAGGAGCCATAATTCCTCAGCAGTTGGAACCTCAACCAAGATCAATATTTGGGTTCCCTACAGGGTTTAATATTTCTCTACAAAATCAGAGGACCAACAGGGGTTTGCAGAGTTCACAGTGGCCAATTCTCTTTACAAAAATAGGAACTCACCCACATGAATCTTGATTGGAGGCAGCAGGATAGTAAGGGACCTACATCACTTTGAGACTTCCACATGATGATATGGTTGGAAAATTCAAGGATATTGAAGCTCGAGGTTATTTACATTCCCCTTTAGTAATTGATGGGCCATTATCCACATGGAAGTGTTCAACTAGAGCTTCCAAGTGATGGTTTGTTGACAAGAAAAGGGTGGGTGGCCGAAAAAATATTTAGGCAGACACCTCTGTTGTAGTTTGGTTGGTGGGGAAAATAAAAGGAGAGGAGAAATTTTGGTTTATGGGGAAATTAGAAGGAGAGGAGACATGCAAGGAGGTATGTGGAGCCTACTGAAAGTGGTATCCCATGAAAGAACGTAGCTCATTCATTTTGGAAGAGGCTTACATTCATTTTAGAGAGTGCTCTCACAAAATTGAGAGGCAAAGAGAAACATGGAGAAGAAAAGAAAACACTGAGAAGAGGGAGAAATAGAAGACAAGAGGAGGGGAAGAGAAGTACGAATCCCAATACAAAGTAACTGGTTCCAGAAAAAGAAGCTGGGTAAAACCATTTCTTGGGTAGAAAGAAGAAGCAATTCCAAAAATGATGCTTGGTAGAGCTCCAGAAGAAACAAATGAATTGAGGCTATAGCTCATTGAAGAGTGGAGGAAGGCCAAAACGCTTGGAGAATCAAAGAAGAGGCCCACCAGTTTTTTTAGTAAACCAAAAGAGCCCATAGCTCTTGGAGAAGCAGAATTGAAGATGAAACCACAACCACTGTTGGGATAGAATACAAATTGCAGTGAATCTAAAGGTAAAAAATAATTACATCATGCAAATAAGAATCTGTTGTGCTTTTTGTGTGGTTAATGTAAGCCCAGCTAAGACTTAAACAAGCAGGCATCCTGTCAGAAATAGTTTGGACCTATTATGTCATGTTGCAATTTCTACATGTATATGTAATTTTATTTCTAGCTTAATAGAAAGAAACCATGTTTCTTTTTTACTTCTTGTTTTGTTGTTGTGTGTTTTAATTTGCTGCCAGCTTGTTGTGCATAGTTGAAGGGTTTAGGAAGCTATATTATTTTCTCTCTCAGTTTATGGGATTTAATTCCTATTAATTTATGGACTTCTATGACTATTAGTGTTTGGATCTCAAAGGACCCTTAGTTTACTTTGAAGGGATTTCATCCCCAGTTAGTTTTGGATCTTCAAAACTAGGCTCTTCTCACAGTTCTCAGAAAATGTTAAAGATGACAACACCTTACCTTTTTGGCTTGCATTCTGAGTGGGAGACCTAGTTTGTAGGGGCCCCACCCTCATCTAAATTGTACTGTTTAGCTATATATTAATAGAGTAGAAGATAAAATACCCCAAACAAATGACATTCTAAGATCCTAAGTACATGTCCTAACATTACAGTTGTAACAATCAACAATGAGTATGAATTGCCCTGTTTGCATCAAACTATATANAAATTCATAATACTATTGATTTTATAACAAAATACAAAAGGCAAAATACAAGTATAAAAAATGTTGCTTGACTATAAATTAAAAGATTCACCTTGGTAAAGAAAGAACCACAAAGCTTAGGGGCTCGATACCACCTGGTTGCCACATAATCCTGCAATGAAGTGCACTTAACATCATCATTTGATGAAAAAAGAGAAAAGGAAGGAAAAGTGAACAATTTTTTTGTAAGTGTTTCCCCACAGTCAGAGTTAGCTACTTTCAAAACCTAAATATACTCTCTAACATTGAGCAAATAATATACATCATTTAGTGTGTTTAATGACTACAACATCTCATCTCCTATCAGATGATGGACAATAAGAAAATAAACACTAATATGGTTTTCCCAGAAGCCATGCAAAGCATATCATACACCTAAGAACTGACTCATCTCCCCCATGAAAGCTGATACCATTAACGCTCTCCTTTCTCAGTGCTTGAACTGACATGCTGATGGGAGATCACACCTTGAAGGAAATCAAGTATCATAGACCAAACACCTCGATAGATCATACTAAGCAAGATTGGGAGCAGGAATCTAAACATGAAGAAAAACAATCACTCTCTTCACTATCCTATTTAGATATTCACATGGAATCCAGAGTGATGGAAATTAACGTCCAAAAAATGGTTGATGGGGCATCATTGAAGGAGACAAGAGAAATCCCAAAGTCACATATTTTCAGTTTGCAGTATCCATTTGCCAAAATATTTTTCACTTTCAAGTCACGATGAAATACATTTTCTATGAGAAAACCGTTAAAACATTTCATCAAGTGAAGCAAAGAAGCTTCCAATAGACAAAATCCCCAAGAAAAATGTTTGTACTAGGATTGGATGCAGGTCTTGCAGGATATATTTTTTGACTTGTACGAATGTAATGTAGAGCTCTAAGAAGCTGATACAGAAAGAACTGATAGTGCTCATTTGTGAGATCATCATTTTCTTTAATAACTTGGTTAAGGTCAGACTCCATCAACTCAAATAAAACATATATATCTCTGAATTCCCGTCGAGATGGAGGAAGCGTAATGTGCTTAATCTCAACAATGTTTGGATGGTGAAGCAACCTAAGGAGCTTGATTTCTCTTAGAATGTGAGTCGAATTATATACATGTTCAAATACATCATTAATCTTCTTAATTGCCAATTTCTCACCGGTATGAGTGTTAATTGCGGAACTTGCTACACCATAGCTTCCCTTGCCAAAAAACTCATGTATTTGGTATTGGTTTGCCTCACCATATTCAGTGAAAAATTATGTATCCTATGAGCTCTAGATTATCACAAGAATTCCATTAGTATCAGGATTCAAAGCAATTGTACTGTGTAGTAGACCAATATAATTTCCCAATGAAAAATCTAAACAATTTTCAACATGATATAATCAATATCGGCAGATAATATTTGATTCAGTCTTACATGCCAATCTTTATCTGTAATGAAAGGGGCCATTCATGCTCTTGCTTGCAAACATTTTACATGTTTAATATGAGGCCCAAAGTGAATATTTCAGGCTCAAAATTCAATGGGTGTAAAGTTGTAAAGTTGTAAACACAAAAATGATTAAGCAACAACTACAGATGGATGACAAATTTTTTACAATATCAGCAGTCCTAATGCGGAAAACTTGTTGTTAAATCTAGGGTTTCAAACATTCAGGCTATATCCCCTCTTATAATGGAAGACCCAGTAGTAATTGCTAATTTTGCATCAGGTTTGTAAGACCTAAAGTCAAAACTTAGGAGGAGTGCTCTAGGAAATTCTTAATCCAAGATCCAAAGATGTTTTTTTCTCAATTTTACATTTTTCTGCTGCATTTTACTCTCTGATGGAAATTTTACTTATTCTAAAGGGTTTTGACTATCATTGGACAAAATATTTGGAGAGTTCTTGTAGAAATTCAGGCCAGCAGTAGATTAATTTTACCCACAACAATTATCAATTGATCATGCAAAATTGCTAACAATGGAGACTGAATATGGAGCTGTAACACAAAATTATATTAACTGAGTGTACAATAGCCAACCCTGTAATAACATAGGTTGCTGAACATATAGAATACATCAAGAGATCGAATGCATAAGGAGGCATCCAAAACTAGCATAAAGCTGGCTTACCAAAAATAGGCAAATCCCCCATAGGTGTAAAAAGCTGATCCCAAATCTGTCATGGAGCTCACGAATTGGCAAGGGCGCATGGGAAAGCTAAAGAGTAGTGGAATGGCAGCTCATACATGCTTTTGCATGGAGAAAAGAGTGGAGGATTAAGAGGACAAAAAACTAGTTCACCTCACCTAGTCTTGCTTTCCTATGTGCCTTAAAACACTGAAAAAGCAGGCAATAAAGTAGAAAAAGTAGAAGGGTGCCTAGGAGGCCAGGAATAAAGAAAATTTGACTCCTAAGGCTTTCCCAAGTGCTACATGAGTCAAATATGGCAAGTTTGACCTCTATGGATAGGCAATTAACAACTTGCACAAGGTGGGACACATGAACTAGGAAAATAAGACAAAAATAAATGAATTAATGTCTAAGTGGGTAAACTATGGGTTGATTATTCTAACACCCACCCTTAAGCCTGAATTTATGAGTAATAAATAAAAAATATAGGGCCTAGAAACAAGGCTTAGTCACCCTTTACATACTGCAAGTCCATATGAAACAAGGAAAGAGGCAAAACCAACTTGGGA
>LPNX011235484.1:20882-44136 GCA_001517045.1 Pseudotsuga menziesii
TTTGCTCAGGTGGAGTTTTAGCTTTCTTTTTTCTTTTTGAATCCACCCTTGAATCTCCAGCAATCAAATCTTGATCTTTGGATGGTTTGATGGTGCCCATCATCACCAGCTTGTCTTGTTCTTGTGTGAGAGATTCCATGAAATCTGCAAGGCTAGGCATATTCCAGGTTTGAGCTGTGAGTTTTGTGGCATAGAAGGTCAAAACAAAGACTGAGTAGTCAGGTCCTAGCTTCAAGAGGATGGCCAATATGAGCTGATCATCTTTCTTTTCGATACCACACTGCTTCAGCTGCAAAACTAGTGCTTTGAACTTGGAGAAATATAGCTGCAGGGATTCAAAGCTACTGGGACTCAGATAAACCAGCTCATTTTCGATCTGATGTCCCCTCATCTCATATGTCTTTCCAAAAAGATCAGAAATATTCTCCCATACTTGATCCGGTGAAGTTAATCCATCGAGATGGAAAAGGAGGTCTCGGGAAATACTGAGACATAGGAGGCCATAGGCCTCATCTCTCCGATTGTGCCATTTGATCTTCTCTACAGCAGCATTGGGCTCTACTTCTGTAGCCATAGTCACCCTATAGAGGCATTTCTCTCTCAACAAGATCTCCATCTCTGCTTTCCATTCAAAATAGTTGAAGGGAGTCAAGATAGTTTTCTGTGAATCCATAGCTTTAGAAAATCTGTCTCAGATGTCAGTAGAAAGCTCCCAGTCTTGATGTCGAACCTGCAAAACAATTTTTGAAGGAGAGTAACAACCTACAATGGCTCTGATACCATGTAGAAATTCAGGCCAGCAGTAGATTAATTTTACCCACAACAATTATCAATTGATCATGCAAAATTGCTAACAAGGGAGATTGAATATGGAGCTGTAACACAAAATTATATTAACTGAGTGTACAATAGCCAACCCTGTAATAACATAGGTTTTTGAATATATAGAATACATCAAGAGATCGAATGCATAAGGAGGCATCCAAAACTAGCATAAAGCAGGCTTACCCAAAATAGGCAAATCCCCCATAGGTGTAAAAAGCTGATCCCAAATTTGTCATGGAGCTCACGAATTGGAAAGAGCACATGGGCAAGCTAAAGAGTAGTGGAATGGCAGCTCATACATGCTTTTGCATGGAGAAAAGAGTGGAGGATGAAGAGGACAAAAAACTAGTTCACCTCACCTAGTCTTGCTTTCCTATGTGCCTTAAAACATTGTAAAAGCAGGCAATAAAGCAGAAAAAGCAGAAGGGCACCTAGGAGGCCAGGAATAAAGCAGATTTGATTCCTAAGGCTTTTCCAAGCGCTACATGAGTCAAATATGGCAAGTTTGACCTCTATGGATAGGCAATTAACAACTTGCACAAGGTGGGACACATGAACTAGGCAAATAAGACAAAAATAAATGAATTAATGTCTAAGTGGGTAAACTATGGGTTGATTATTCTAACAGTTCTTGAGTATATTTGGATATTTGGACTCAAAATTAATTAGCCATACACAGTTCAAATCTTGAGACTAGAAAATATAAAAAATCAGACCATAGTGAATAGATTCTGTACTCTAAAAACTAACCTAAAAAGCATATATCTTTAAATCTTAAAACACCAATCAAAATTTCTGGTAGGATTACTTTAATTATAGGAAACCAAACCCAACAAAACAATGAATTATAGACATACCTGGAGATTGGATTTTGGATGTGATTGCAAGAGCCAAAATTCTAGAGCCTTGCAACCTGCGAAGAACCTTAGCAAGAGCTTTTCAACTCCATAATAACCTTTGAAACCCAATTCTTTGAAATTGAAACCCTATTAAGCTTTGAGAATTTTCTTTTCATTGAGTAAAAAGGATTATATTAGCTATGGAATTCCCCAACCCTCAGTCCATTCATGAGGAAAAAGAAGTACATTTATAAAAACCCTAACAAAGATGGTGGGAATCAATGAGGATAATAAGAATAAGGTAAGGAACTAGGTAATACGTGGGCTGAGATGACATAGACCAACACACACAAGGAGATACCAATATGCTTCTTTGGAGAGATAGCATTATGCTTCAATATGTAGAGGGAAAACTTGAAACCCCAACAATGAGAGTAGATAGGAGGTAATTCGATACGCCAGAGGTGACACTCATAACAAGTAACACACCAGAGGAAATGTAGACAAGGACAAAATTGGTCCCATTCTACCCCAATTCCTGGATTTATGGACAAATTTCTATAAAAAAAATCTTCATAAGGAAAATGCAGGGGTGATTTACACTAGAATTTAGATTAACAAGCAAAAAATTTGGGCGAAATTTCTATCCATGACCTCCATGGCCAAAAATCGGGGGAGATTAAATAATTTCAAGGCAATTTATCCAGGCGAATAATGCTTCTTGGTGCTCTCGTTGTGTGAATTGAAAGGCTATTTTTATATTAAATCTTATTTTTTAAATAAATAGTGGGCTAATAATTTCAAATTTAGAAAATTTAACCATATAAAAATTCACCCATTAAATTTTCCAAACCCCCCTAATTTCTCCCATGGGCTAAGATTCTCCCCTAAAATCATATCTGGTATAATTCCATTGAGAAATGAAGTCTTCACATCCATCTGATGGATGTTCCAACCCATTTTTTGCAGTAATAGAAATCAATGATATGATAGAAGTGTATCGAGAAACCGATGAAAAGGTCTCATCATAATCAACTCCCTCTACCTGTGAAAATATCCATGCCACAAACCGAGATTTGTAATTTTCCACACTTCCATTTGTAGCATTATTTACCATGTAAAGCCATCGAGAAGTCACCACTGAATTCCCTTTAGGTCTAGGAACAATATCCCAAACATCATTCTTTTGATGGAATTGTACTCTTCCATCATGGCATATCTCCAAACATGGTGTTGAGAGGCTTCCTCAAAAGTAGATGGCTCTGAATCACAAATAATATCAACCAAAGCCATACCCAACCTATCTGGCATCATTATAGTCCTCATTATTTCCTTGGGCGCTCCAAAATCCTTTGCTTCCTTCAAGGTCTCACAAAGCCATTTAGGCTTTCTCTTCCCTAAAGGTTGCTCCCAAACTGGTCTGCCATAATCTAAATAACTCCCATAAGTAGAAGGCCTAGAAACCTGTGTACCAGGAGCTGGTGAACCAACCACTGGTGAAGTATGTGATCCGGTAGCTATGTATGCTGAACTTGTGACTAAGAACCAAAAATTGTTCATGAAGTACCTACTGGTTGAACCACTAAACCAATTGATCCTGTGCCTGAAACTTGTAGTCTAGTAACCTCAAAAACCTATGAACATGTACTCTAAATTGAGGGTACCTTTGAAGCAGCTGAAGGTGGGAGAATCTGCTTCTTCTTCTGCACTGACTCTATGGACTTCTTGAAGGCCCACTCCTCCTCAAATCTCATTTGTCGCCTCACAATAACCTTCCTTTGGGTAGGAAGATAAATGTGGAAGGCATTCAAAGTATCGCATACCCCACAAAGATTCCTCTCTCTGCAGTGGGCTTAAGCTTTGTCCTCTTCTCAAAAGGGACACCTTAAAAAGTCAGGTAGCCAAATATGTGAAAAATGAGAAACCTTAGGATTATTTCCTGTGAAAATATGCTCAGTAGTCTTTCTCCCCAAGGAATGATGGGGAATCCTGTTCTAAAGGTATACAACTGTAGTCCATGCCTTGGCACAAATAAAGAAAGGAATTAATTGATTATGTAACATGGCTCTTGCTGCTCCAACAATAGACCAGTTCTTCATTTCTACCACTCCATTTTGCTCAGGAGTGTATGGTACTATCAACTATATCTGTATTCCCTCTTTCCTACAATACTCATCGAACTCCTTGGAGGTATACTCACCCGTGTTATCTGATCTGAGTTCCTGAATCCTCTTCCCAGTCTGGTTCTCCATAAGAGATTTGAACTATTGGAACCTCTACAAGACCTCCTCATATTTCTTGCTCGTCATGAAGTAGATCCAGGTCTTCTTGGAATTATCAGTGATGAATGTCACATAATACTCAAAACCTCTTAGAGAAACACATGACAAGGGCCACACAAATCAGAATGTATCAAATCATGCACTCTTACTGACTTGCTATCACTGCTCGTAAAAGCAGTCTTGGTGTATTTTCCCAAATAACACCATATGCATACATCATTGTGCTCATTGTTGAACTTAGGAAATCCTATAACCATGTACCTCAACATCCTAAAGGTTGGATGATGCAGATGAACCATCCTCCTATTCCATAGCTCATAGAGCTCACTGTTGTTGTTATGCATCAAAGCATGATGGGGATGAAATAAGAGTTTGTACAACTTCCCACATCTGACTCCACTGGTGTAAGAGGAATATGGTCCTACAGTATTGGGGAATAAATTCACATGTCCATCTAGGAAATACATCCCAAGTCCCCTATCCTCAATCATGGAAACTAATATCAAATTCTTTTTCATCCCAGGTGCAAATAACATGTCCCTCAAAGTCATGGGACTAATGGAATCTATCTGAAATGTAATGGTCCCATTCCCAACAAAACTAAAAACTTTGTCATCCCCCAACACTACCTCGACATATATACTTGCCTTTGAAATCTTGGAGAACATCTCTCGAGAACCTGTCATGTGGCTCGAAGCTCCACTATCAATATACCATGTGTTGGTGGTGGATGCACTAAAAGAATGACCAGTTAACAAGGAATTCTCCCTCTCAATGATATTATCTCTCTCTCAACATGTCGAACACAAAGAGAAAAATCTCTCTTGAATCTAGCTATAAACTCATCAACCTCCGCTGAATTTGTTGTCTACTGTTGCTTCTTCTTCTATGGGAACTGTTCAACATAGTGCCCAAAAGTCTACAAGAAAAGCACTTTATAGTGCTCAATTCCTTATTTTTTCCACCCTACTGCTTAGCCCCACCCTTCTTGGGGACCTCCTTGAACTTCTTCTTTCCCTTTCTAGTCAAAGCCACATTCTCCTCATCCTCCTTGCTAGTAGAAGAGATCCCCTGCACTAGACCAGCTCTCCGGGTCTCCTCTTGAACAAAATCATTCCAAATTCTGTCCCAAGAAGGTAAGTACTCCTTGGCTACTATAACCTCTGCAAAAATATCCCAAGGCTTTGCAACCCCATTCACAGTTGTCCACACTAGATTTGAGCCAAAAACAACCTCTCCCATATTTGCAAACGCATCTCTCACTTGATATATCCTAGTAAGGTAGGAAGTCACTCCCTTAGCCTTGGCCATCTTGATACTCTTCAATTTTTCCCGCAACGCCATTTTTTTCTCTCATTTGAGCTTTGAAACAAGCTGGTCAAAGAATCCCACATCTGATATGCATGAGTTTTGCTAGAAATGTGTGGGATAACATGATCTTTAACTACATCTAGAATAATCCTTCTAGATTTTATGTCCTTCTTGTTGAACGTTGCAAGTGCATGTGGATCGGTGGAAGCGAGAACTGTGACATGGTTTTCTTGTGTGCTATGAACCACTTCATCCCAAAGTTCATTTTCCTCCAATATAAGCACCGATATGGATTTCCATGGGAAAAAGTCCCTAACTCCATCTAGCCTGTCCTCCAACCTAAGTCATGTTTCCATTTTAATACTAATTTGTCTCAACAAGGTGTTTCCCACTGACAAAATAATTAACTGGTAGTCTGAAAATTATCACTGTATTAATTCAGATCCTTCTTTATCTCAGCTCCAATACCATGTAAATTTTTATCTCATTCCCCAACCTAGTTTCAAGCCACCATTTTCATTATTGTTTATTTCCCAACCCAATTTAATTTCAATTCAAAATTAGTTCATTTTTCTCATAAGCAAATTTTGGCTGAAACACATGAACAATTTTACAACTTTAATGTGTAGTAATAAAAATACAGCCACACATTAAAAATTCAGACTTATAATTTTTTGGACAATTGACCCAGGAAAAACCCCAACCTTTGGGGATAACTAGTGAGAGAGTATTTCTTTATTTATTCAGTCAACAATACAAACCACTTATACTATGAAGCGAGAACTCAATACAGTTCTCGTTTTTCTCTCTCCTAACTTTAGTAGCTATTTCTACCTCCGTTTCAAAAAGGGTTGATACCAGTATCACACATTTTCATTTTGAGTCATTTTTTTGCGCCTTGGAATCATCTTGTCGTAAAATATTTTTAATTTATATTTTCAAGTACGTTTTTTAGAAATTTAACAAAATAACATACATTTAGAAGCAAGTTATAATGAAAAACATATGCATTTTGCATTTTTTCTTTAAAATAAGACATTTTAATGTACAAAATAAGACATTTTAATTGACAAAATTGTAAAAACATCCAGAAAATAAAGACATTTAAAACCATTTTCTGTGGATTTTCATAGATTTTTTTGTATAAAAATGATACTATTTCATATTATTTTCCAAAAAGTGACGATTCACATAAATTAAAGGAAAACTATACCATATATTTGTAAATGACATATTAAAAACATTATATATAGACGTTTTATTTCTAAAATAAAGACCAAAAGTCAAAACATTACTAATATATCTTATCAAAAAGTTGTCAAATTTAACATTTTCTTCAAGATATGAAACTAAACAACAATATCACGTAGGTCAAATTCTTCATCGAAATTGGAATTTTATGGAGCTTGGATTTCTTTAGGAACATCAATGTACTCATCCATTGGGTATTCTATGTGTGCTCATTTCCAAACATCCCTCCTAATGGGGGTTGAGGATCTTTTGACATCTTCACCACAAGTGTTTCACTAAACTCTCTTTTCTTCAAACCAACTTCTTGCATATCATCTGGAAGAACTTGAATAACATTAATTATTTGCTTGATGTAATTGCATTGCAGTGGATCATTATCAGTGGATATGCAATTTCTTTCTTTCTGTAATGAGCATGCTATTGTTGTACCTTATCACCAAAAACTAAAACAAAAATAGTTTAGTCAAATCACGTAAAGAAGCATACTTAAAAATAATAATTAATGAAGAATAAAAAACAATAAAACTTGAAATATGCTTTCATATGTAATATTAGAAATTTTACTTGAACCAGAGAACAAAACTACGACCCAATCTCCTTATCTTGAAAATGTATCTATGAGATAGTTAATAAACAATTGTGGCTTTTGACAGATCTTTACAACCACTACTTTCAAATCTCTTTCTTCATAAGTTAATTTTTTAACCATGACATTATAAGTCAACATCTCACTATGTTTTCCTTCAGTATTTTCATTTATTAAAACATATTCATAAGTCTCACTTTTCTCCAAGTTGCAAGACATATATTTTCAATATCACTGAAAAATGAATCATTAATGGAGCTACGTTTTCCTATAACAAAAATATATAAAATATATTAAAAAACAAAACAAACAAACAAAAAAATGTAAAAAAAAAGTTTAATATATATATAATTTTTTAAGCTTCAATTAAAAAAAACTAAACAAAAAACAAATAAACTAAACTAAACTAAACTAAACTAATCTAAAACTAAACTAAACTAAACAAGAAACAAAAATATAAACAAAACAACAAAAACAACAAATAAGAAATAAAAAAACAAAACAACAACACGAAAATACAAAAACAAATAAAAGAAAATAGGCGAACATTAACCAAGGTGGAGTGTAAAAGGGGATAAGGAGGGATCACCCATCCCTACCCCAGTTTAAACACCACCTCCACCATCCTACCACCACTCCACCACCACCTACCATTCAACCCTTCCCCCTCCCCCTCCACCTATAATGTGAGGTGTGCATTTTATTTTAATTTTTTTTGTTTTTTGTTTTTATTATTTTGTTTTCTTTAAAAGATTTGGTTTTAAAAAATTACTTTTACACTTTGTTTTTTTTTTAAGTTTAAAAACAGTAGTTTTTTTACACAATTTCTTTTGTTTTTTACTTATTTTCTAAAATATTTTTTCATTTTTAATTTTTTTTAGCTATAATCATGTCTATGCTTTTAGTAAAACCAGTCAAAATTTGTTTTAACTTTTTTAGAATTTCCTTTCTTTTTATTTTAAATTTTAAATTTTTTCAGCTAAAATTATATGAATTATTTGTTCTTGTATGGTCTAATATATGATTTCATTATGAATCACATCATAATTTCTTTGATTTTTTATGGTTAGAGTGGTGAAATTATTTATGATTTTTTTTTTGTTTAATATGCATGCTTCAAAAAAGTTGTAATTTATCTTTTGAATTAAAAAATATTTTTCCAATTTAGGGGTTGATTTTAAATTTTTTTGTAAACAACAGTATGGGATGTTTAGTCCATGGCTCTATTTTTTAACCTCCCCCCAAAAATGGTATCAACACTTTTATTTTTGGAAGGGTGTTTTTAGTGTTTTTTATGCAAAAAAAATGTTTTTATGGATATATTTCTCATTGTTAGTATAAAGTTCTTGTTTCATAGTATAAGTGGTTTACAACAAAAATAAAATTTGCATTCTCAACTTATTTCACTCGAAATAGAAAAAATTCAACCTCAAAATTCGTGCCTCTTCGGAAATTAATTCTCAGAATTTCCATCCTATGAACCACCTCGAAATTCATGTTGCTATAGAACTGTATGTACGTTGTAAGAACACTATATGGATTGATAATACAGTCTGAAATTTGAAATTTGTTCCCACTGGAACAACAAATTTTTACCTCAAAATTTGTGCCTCTTTCCTCAAAATTCATGCCCTTCTTTGACTGAAAAACACAATAGAGAAAGGTACAGTATGACTAGAATTAATTCTCTAACTATTGCCTCAAAATTTGTGTCAATGCTGATTTACATATGCATTGGGATTTGTGCCAGTTCAATATGTATAGTTTCTTGGGAATCGTGCCTCTGCTGAACTTGCTCACCCTCACTCAAATTTGACTCTCTCTCTCTCTCTCTCTCTCTCTCTCTCTCTCTCTCTCCAATGCTCATGGAAAATTGAATGAGTCTCTTATGCCTTCCCTTTCCTTTTTATTGTCTAATGAGGAAGTTGAATGGTCATGTAATCCAAGGGCACACAATGATTTAGATGGATGGAGGATATTAAATGCATATTTAGTTCTCACAAAAATTAATTTCACTCACCTCACTTAAATTTACAAAAAATTCACTTTAATCTCTAAGGTGAATATTAAAATTCATCTCAAGTCATTATTTGAAGGGTCATGCTATTTTCCCCTTTGAAGTGGCTCAGGAAAAAGTCACTTGGGGAACACTTTCCTATGTTGATTGGCTTCCATTTTCTTTTCTTTTATGCATTAACAAAAATGAATATTTAATGAGATTTACATAAATCCTAAGAAACCATGTTTTTATACATTTGAAGCACGTTGTTGTTGAGATAGATCCTCTTGCGATGCAATTATGTCTATTTTCTATACCACCTCCTTGTACACTTTTTTGGACACCTCTAATGGCACATTTCGCATATCATCTCCTTCATCCTTTGGGATTTTCATAATATTCCTAGAAATGTAAAATGATTGCATTAATCAATTTTTATGTTGATATGAAAAGTAAATAATGTAGAAGAACTAAAATTATTGAAGGAATGATGCTTTGTAGTAGTCATACAAACCAATAATTTCTACATAAACATGTATATGAATATTACCTTTTCAATGATTCTTTTTTGTTGTTGTATGTTTTTTCTATTGCAAGTCTGACAGGTCTCATTGTCCATTGCTCTGGGAATGCCACTTGTAGTTTACATATAATATGTTTTTTTGAATCATTTGATTGGTGTTTGTATTGTAAGTGAAAAGTATGCTTGTATGCTCTTTCCACTATATCCCTCATAGTATTATAAAATTCTTTTCCCCTTCTGTTAACTTCTAGCACCACTCCAGAGGAGCTAAGGACCAATTGATCATCATTTGCAACTTCCATGATTTTTTTTCTTATGATGAAATTGAATTTGGTTGACATCAGTCCTTGCATAACATTCAACATGTGTATTATATTATTTTAAACATATTAGTGAATAATCATAACTGCATTACTACTCAAATTTGTAGAAATAATTCATATTCACTTATTTTTTATTCACCTGATTCATCCCTCTACAACCTTTCCATCAACATTTTACGCTCTTTTGGGCTTAGATTGGTAATAATCTTATTGATCTTCCTCATTTTTTGGCTTTGAATTTTTCACATTAACAAATACATATTAGTGAAATTTACCAATAATTCAAATAAATTAGTTTCAACACAAATAATAATTAGAACCACTTTCCTTCTTCATAATCCTAGATATGCTTCCACCAAATTGACTGAATTTTTTGTTCATTGAACTCATACTATGAATTTTTATCAATAAATATCCTACACCATTAAATACATAATCTATAAAAATATTATCCAAACAAATTATAGACCTTAGAAAACAAAACATCTCTAAAAACAATGTGTTTTATAAATTCCAGAGCACTGTTGCATATACATATGTAGACACACATGTGCGTTTATACAACATAGTATCATTGGTTGTGTACTTCATCCTTGAATCAATTTTTTTTCCATACATCGATGTGTTATTCCAACATAACTCCACTGTGTACACCATTCCTCCATTATCAGTGTTATTCTGTATAAACACATAGATTACAAACAACCATAAAAGGAAAATCATTTTTTTTTCGTATCTTGACAGTGGTGTGCCATTACGACATGTGCACCAGTGTGTTTAGGAAAACAAAACACACCGAATTTGACACATTTGTTTTTATCAAAATAACAAAAAAAATAGCCTGACTCGTTACAGTTTCAATTCAAGTAATGAACCCATATCGCCCTAAGATTTATAAATATATTCATAAATCCAACAAATATACACCCACTAAAAGGTGAAATTGTAATTTTGTGAAACCTAGAGATATTTAAACCCTAATCTAAAATTTTGTAGCCACAACAAATGAAAAGAAGCACAGAGAAGAGAAGGGTTGCAACATTGAAGGTACATATGAAGTTATTTCTTTTAAAAATCTACTTGGTTTCTAAATAAGATAATAACATCTACAATATTTTTTACATGAAATTTTTACTACACATGGTTATGTCTCATTCAACATGACTGACAAATTTTGATCTTTAGAGTAAGCTATTTGCTCCAAATACCTCTTGCGTAATTCCCTATTTGAAAGCTATCCCCTGAAATTTTTGGCAAAATAATGAATAAATGTTTAGGTTTTTTAATTTTAAACACACTTTTGAATTACTTTTTCAAACTTAAAATTGCTTCCATTTTTCACCTTAGTGCTTGAATAGTTTGTGCGATTTTTTTTTAATTTTCAACTTTCGGCATTTCAGTGCACCCATCTCTATAACACACTAGTACATCACTATGTAATTTCCACCAATATCTTGCCACTTCAAAAAATTGGATGGTACATGTATACTTATTTCGTGCACCGGTGTGGTTTTATTCAAACAATGCATCAGAATGAAAATAACTATAAAAATGCATGTTTAAATATTCGCTACCAAATGTAGCAAATATTTTCTATCGCGGGAGCTTTTGCGGAGGGTTAAAATGCTTGTTTATCGATGTGAGTCTACAAGTAATACATCGACACGTTCATGTTTATGGAATGCACCAATAGGAATAACTATGTATAATACATTTATGAATACCTACTACCAATTTTTACGGAGATTATTTTCTCAGTGTGTTTCTAGTTGTTTTGCATCGGTGTGTTTATGAATTTTAAGCACACTGATACGTGTATATTTAAATAGACACACTGCTAAAAAATGTTAATGTTTTGTTTTTGTGTTTCCACCTAAAACTATATATTCATATCAAATTTTCTTCTATTATTCAAAGACAACAATTAAAATATTTCATATTATATATATGTTGCTTAAACTCACCTTGTTCAAACATAACGATTTCTAAACAATTTTGAAAGTTAGATTGGAATATAGTTCTTGAAAAGAAATTAAGATTGTAGAGACGTATTTTGATTGTTTATTTGGTTCAAATGAACAGATAAAAATGTGGTGTCAAATGGATAATTCTTCAGATTCTAGCTCATTCCATCATGTTCAAAGTTCGACGAGTTCTCCCTTTCCATTGTCAGTAAGTTCAATTTTTGTTTACATTTTGTTTATTTATTTATATTACTTATCCATGTGAATATGAAATTATATCAATTTATTCATTATTGCAGGATCTCTATTTAGGTTTGAGTTCGAATGCACAAGACATTCCAGTGGTTCCAAAACATTGTAATATCTTATCAAGAGAAAGATACCGCAAGTAGTTCGTAGATGAAAATGGGTAGCCTCTTTACCTCACAAATTGTAACATGTCATCTTCAAGTCACAATCTGGGTTCATCGACGGTAATTCATCGTGATCTAGAAATCTTTTATGACACCCCAGTAGTTTGTGGTTGCTCAAAATGTCAAGGGTTGAATGAGATTCCTCTGCGTGTCACATTCACCCATTACACCAATGATATATTACCTAATTTTGATGGTCGAATATCCCCTACTACAATAAAGAATCCAATAGGAGATATATAAAAGACACACAGGAGGTCTTCCCTATGCTCTTTTTTAAAAAACTTGGAAGCCAAAACAACTATGTCTCATCCTAAATTGATGAACCCCTGTATTTATGTTGAGACAATTGAAAGTTCTAGTGATCCAAAGTACGATTTGAATGTCACCGAACCCATATCTACTAGAAGATCCAAAAATTCGAATGAGTTGAGAGAAAAATTGTCCAAGTACACACCAATGTCCATCCAATTGTTGGAGGGTAGCGGTGATTTTTCCCTTCCTATGAATTTTCAAAGTAAATATAAAACTTTTTACAAGTGCTCTTTATAGGGTGCTTAGCCGTATTCTTTACATGTTCCTCATGTTGGGACTAATTCTCCTATTGTGATAATCATTTTATGATTGTGAAATCTAATATTGATGCTGCAAATATTGGGTTGTTTATCCTTTCACATGTACTTGTTCCTCCCAAAAAATTGGTAGCACTTATGCCATTTTACGCTCCTATCTATCGTTAGTCTAATTACTTGGATATTGTTAAATACACGCATAGGATTTCCATGTATAGTATGTGCATGGATGGTTATGTTTATGGAAAGTTTAATAGGAATAACCTATTATATATAGATGGTCGTCCATGCACTCATGGGAATATTGCAGGGTTCATAAATAGTTTTAGGTGCTCTTTATTTTCTGCAAATTGTTCATTTGAGTAACACTTCAATGAAAAGGAGATGAAAAGGAAAGCGTCAATATTTTTTTTTTGTAAGTCTACATTGTATTAAACCATCGAAACAAAAAAATTACATCCAAAAATGCATCACAAACATTGTTTTCGGGTGGCGTGAACCCACCACCCCAACCAGTCGATACTATGAGCATGTATTTCAAAAATATGGTACAAAACCCATTTAGACGATGGGGGCCGATGGAGCAACCGAGTTTGGTTGATCTCTCAATAATCGAATCTGACTATCATGTTGGATGAGGAATAAGAATAATATATATTAGATGATGAATATTACAAATGTCTTGGCCTTAAATATGGCTTGGACATTCATGATGAGGAGACGCCTCCTTTCATAATTATTTAATTATTTTCTTATTTATGTTTGTTACATTGCCACTCCCTTTTAAAGGAGCTTTGTCCTCAAATCTTGAATATTTTCCTAATTTTGTTTGTATTGTGGCTCTATGTCACACTGATGACTTGAGATGTGTGATTTTGATTACGACCATTGCCTCATTTTGATTATTATGTCTTGGTATTTGCAATAAGTATGTTTTGGTGAAGTATGAACGGGATCCTTGTGCTTATAATGCTCATAAGAATACTGGTCTTATCTTGTGTCTGATAGATATTACAGTTGCTTCCCTTGATGTTCTTTATAGCCGTCTTTGTATAAATTGAACCCAAGTGATAGAACAATTGCACTCACAAAATTGCTAATCAAACATGCAAAATTAACATCAAATGAGACTAAAATTGGAGCATAACACTAATCTGTATTGAATAAGTGTACAATAGCCAACCTTGTGCAGTAATAGACTACCGCAATATATAATTACATGAGATATTCAAATGCATAAGGATGCCATTTGAAATAGTCAAAAAGTAGGCTTACTAAATCTAGTCAAATCCCCCATATGTGCATAAAGTAGTTTCCAAATCCACTAGGATGGTCACGAATTGGAAAATTTAAGTAGGCAAGCTAATAAGGGATGGAAAGACAAATCATACATGCTTTTATTATGAGAAAAGGATGGAGGATGACATGGGAAAAAAACAAGTCAACTACACCTAGTCTTGCTTTCCCTTTTTCCTTAGTTCTCAATAAAACAGGAAGCTTTACAGAAAAAGCAGATATGCACTTTGGAGGATTTGGAATAAAGCAGACATGCTAAATATGGTTTCCAGGAGGTTTTCCAAGTGCTCCATGACTCAATTTTAGCAAGTGTTGACTTCTATGACATGTAGAAGGAAACTAGCATATAGTGGAATATAGGAGACTACGTAAATAAGACAAAAATGATTTAATTAATGTCTAAGGTAGGTAACTATGGGTTGATTATTCTAACAACCCCCCTTAAGCCTGAATTTATGAGTAAATATCAAAAAAATATAGGGCCTAGCAACAAGGCTTAGTCACCCTTTACATAATGCGTGTCCATTCAACCAAGGAAAGAGGTAAAAACCCAGTGGGAAAATCCTCCCTTAAACATGGACAGTAAAACAAAATTTGAAAATCTTGTCATTAATAATGCTTTATAGCATGATCAGAGATCCTTAGTAGTGATTTGAGATTGTTGAATGTCTTCTCACAAAAAACTTTGGTGAATATGTCTTCTACTTGTTCTGAAGATGCATAGAAGAGTAGGTGAATGGTGCCATCATGCACAAGCTGTCTGATGTAGTGCATATGGATTTCAATGTGTTTGGTTCACTGTCTCTGAACTTGATCATTGTAGATTCGAATGTTGCTCTAATTATCATAATAGATAATAGTTGAAAACTCTGATTCAAAGCCACATTCTCCAAGTATTCTCTACAACCATAAACATTGAGTTGCTGCATTTACAACTCCTCTATACTCTGCTTCTGTAGATGAGAGTGCTATGGCACTATGCTTCTTTCTTAACCAGTTGATTGGTCATTTTGCAAGCATGAACACATATCTTGATGTTGAATTTTGATCTGTGTTGTCACCTTCCCAATCACTGTCAGTAAACCCAATCAAATCAAGATTAGATTTAGCTTTGTAGAAATCCCATGAGTTCTTGTTCCTTGAACAAAGTCAAGGATCCTTTTGGATGATCTCCAATGGATCTCATGAGGCTGATCCATGTATCTTGAAGCCACACTAACTGCATAATATATATCAGGTCAAGTGTGTGTAATATAAAGCAAACACCCAATCAACTACCTATACAGTGTATTATTTACCATAGGAGAAGAACCTGCTTCTTCAAGCTTAACTCCTAAAAGGAAGGGAGTCTTGCTTGGCTTGCAATATTTCATGTTGAACTTGTTCAAAAAATCTAAGGCATACTTGGACTGATGTACTTTGATTCCATGTTGGGATTGAGAAATTTCGAGACGAATTGGCTCAACAATCCCAAACCAGTCATAGAAAATGCATGGTTCATTGCATCCTTCAAGGAGGAAATCTATTTCTTTGAACTTCCTGTAATTAGAAGGTCATCCACATACAAGAAAATAATCATCAAAGAACCATGAATCAGCTTCAAATAAACATTAGGATCAGACTTGCATCGAAAAAAACTCAATGACAACAGAAAGCCATCAATCTTGGCATACCAAGCCCAGGGGGCTTCCTTGAGCCCATACAATGATTTCTTTAACCTGCACACAAAATATGGATTAGAAACAAACCCTTGAGGTTTCTGCATGTAAATATATTCAGTGAGATCTCTATTTAGGAAAGCACACTTTACATCCATGTGATGTACCTCCCATTGCTTCGAAGCTACAATGGCTAAAGCTAGACTTATGGAGTCCATCTTTGCCATTGGTGCAAAGGTTTCATTGTAGTCAATACCATGTACTTGTGATTAGCCCTTGGATACCAATATTGCCTTATATTTCAAAGGTGAACCATCAGCAGCAAACTTAGTTTTGTAAACCCACTTACATTGAACTAGCTTCCTCCCTGGGGGAAGATCAACCAGTTCCCAAGTGCTGTTCTTCTGGAGCGAGCTGAATTATTATTTCATGGCTGTTTGCCATATTGGATCATGTGTTGCATATTCATATGTATGTGGATCTGATTCAACCACTAGATATCACTTCTCAGTGAATAAAGGGATCTTTCATACACAGGTCACTCTCAAACTAAGATCTAGTCCTCCTAGTGTCACTAGAATTTCCAGCTAGTTCCCCAGTTGCATGAATGACCTTTGCCACCCATTTTGGTCTTGTAGTACTGTCAGGATTTTCAATCAAATCATCACTATTGGACATATTAGAATCAGCAAACTCATTAGTCTCTCCACTTACAATCAATGGATTTGGTGGTGAAGAAGACTCTCCAACTTCAACTGCTACTAAAGGCTCTTCTTGGAACTGAACACTTCTTTCAATGAAATATTTTTTCGTGCTCAAGTTGATCATCTTGTACCCTTTTGAATCTTCAAAATACCCAACAAATAGGCACTCTTGGCTTTGGGACTGCAAATCCTTTCTATTTTCAATTGGAATTCTAGCCCAAGCCTTTGAGCCAAAAATCCTGAAATGGGTCACATATGGCTTGTGCCCACTCCAAGCTTCGAAAGGAGTCATACCATCAATATGATTATGAGGCACCCTATTTTGGATGTAGGATGCATGGTTTATAGCCTCGGCCCAAAAATTTGGTGGAAAATTCTTAGCCTCCATCATACAGGTTGCCATCTCCTTCAGTGACATGTTCTTTCTCTTAGCGACACCATTTTGCTATGGTGTGTAAGGGATCGAATGCTGCATCTGAATACTTGTATATTTACGATACTGAATGAACTCAGACTTGACATACTCACCACCATTGTCAGATCTTAGGATCTTGAGTCTCCTCCCAAACTGGTTTTCAACCAAGGCCTTAAAGACTTTGAAGAGGTCAAAAACTTCAGACTTATGCTTTAGGGAGTAAACCCAACAATACCTGGAAAAGTCATCTATGAATGTCAGTGAATATTTGTCTTGAATCATGGACATATGAGGAAATGGACCAGCAATGTCACTGTGGTTCAACTCAAGAGGTGCAGAGGTTCTCTCATGACTAGCTCTCTCAAATTTGTGCTCTAGGTGTTTTCCTAGGATACAACCTTGACAGAATCCCTTGGAAAACTTGATCTTTGGTAACCCTATGACCATATCTTTTTCACTCAAATCAGAAAGATAATTATAGTTAATATGGCCAAATATTTCATGCCAAATCTTGCTTGCCTCATTAGCTTGAATTAGAAGAGTAGAGGGGTTTGAGTAGGGTAGAAAATGGGAAAACATGTATACCTTCGAAATGTGATAAAAAACACCTTTTGCTATGAATTTACCATTTGAAATCTATGTGATTTCAACATAATCAGGGGAGAATATGACCTTCTTTGGAGACCCTGTGTGAGTCATTTGATACACTGACAAGATATTAGAGGCAAGACTTGGAACATACAACACATTATTTAACTTACCATGGTCAAGATCAATCCTTCCTTTCCCCAAACTGTCAGTGAGAGAGTCATCTCCCAAAACTATTGGTGGACCTTTCGACATGTCAAGAGAGGAGAATGCCTCTTTTTTCAAAACCATATGTCTAGAAGCTCCAGATTCTATGATGAAGCTAGGTGAGCTTGATGTGCCAGCAACCAAAGCATGTACTCTCTCTCTATCCTCTGAATTTGATCCTCCTTCCCTCTTCTTTGAGCAATAAGGAAGGGAGATGTTATTCTTCTCCAGGAGTTGGGTCAACATGTCAATTTGCTTATTCATACAAAAGCTTTCAGGATGATAGCCCTTACTACAGTATGCACACTTGCTCATTTCTCCTTTGTTCTTCTTCTTCCGGAAGTTCTTCTTGGAGCCTTGGGGCTCCTCTCGAGACTTCTTCTTATCTCTCTTTTTCTCAGGTGGATTTTTATATTTTTTCTTTCTTTTTGAATCCACCCTTGAATATCTTGTTCTTTGGAAGGTTTTATGGTGCCCATTATCACCAACTTATCTTGTTCACGTGTGAGGGATTCCATGAACTCTGCAAGCTTAGGCATCTTCGAGGCTCAAGGTGTCAACTTGGTGGCATGGAAGGTCAAAACAAACACTGAATAGTTAGGGCCAAGCTTCGAGAGTATGGCCAAAACTAGTTGCACTTCCTTCTTTTCAATCCCACACTGTTTTAGCTGCAAAACAAGGGCTTTAAACTTGGAAAAATAGAGTTGCAAGGATTCGAAGCTGCTGGGACTTAAGGAGATTAGTTCATTCTTGATTTGATGTCCTCTCATCTCATCTTTCTTACCAAAAAGCTCTACAATATTCTCCCACAATTCATTAGGTGATGTCAATCCATCAAGATGGAAGAGGAGGTCTCTTGAAATGCTCAGACACAAAAGACCATAGGCCTCATCCCTCCTGTTGTGCCATTTTATTTTCTCTGCAGCTGCGTTGGGCTCTACCTCAATTTCCATAGTAACCCTATACATACCTTTCTCTCTCAACAATATATCCATCTCAGCTTTCCATTCAAAGAAATTAAATGGAGTCAAGATGTTCTTCTGAGATTGGTCCATAGCTAAGAAACTGTGCCCTTCAGTCAGCAAAATATGCTCCTAGTCAAGATGTTGAACCAGCAATAGAAATATGGAAGGAGAAAAATCAATCTACAAAGGCTCTGATACCATGTGGAAATTGAACCCAAGTGATAGAACAATTACACTCACAAAATTGATAATAAAACATGCAAAATTAACATCAAAGGAGACTGAAATTGGAGCATAACACTAATCTGTATTGAATAAGTGTAAAATAGCCAACCTTGTGAAGCAATAGGCTATGGAAATATATGATTACATGAGATATTTGAATGCATAAGGATTCCATTCGAAATAGTAAAAAAGTAGGCTTGCTAAATCTAGTTAAATCCCCCATAGGTGCATAAAGCAGTTTCCAAATCCACTAGGATGCTCATGAATTGGAAAAATCAAGTAGGCAAGATAATAAGGGATGGAAATACAAATCATACATGCTTTTATTAGGAGAAAAGGATGGAGGATGATGTGGGAAAAAAACTAGTCAACTACACCTAGTCTTGCTTTCCCTTTTTCCTTAATTCTCAATAAAATAGGCAGCTTTACAGAAAAAGTAGATATGCGCTTTGGGGGATATGGAATAAACAAGACATGCTAAATATGGTTTCTAGGAGGTTTCCCAATCCCTCCATGACTTAGTTTTAGCAAGTGTTGAATTCTATGACATGTAGAAGGCAACTAGCATAGAGTGGAATATAGGAGACTAGGTAAATAAGACAAAAATGATTTAATTAATGTCTAAGGTAGGTAAATATGGGTTGATTATTCTAACAGTCTTTGTGATGATATTTTTCCTTCGTGTGTTTTTGATTGTGACATTTTTGTCGTAGCATTGATCATCTTTTTTTTCATCAACTTGGGTGGTTTCTTCTACGTGATTTTCACCTCCCTCTACATTTACTTTAAATGTTTCATCCATAGTTTTCTTTATTTCATTTATGTCCATAAGGATTTCCTCAAGGAGATCTATGAATTTGTCACTCTTACTATAAGATGCCATGGATGTTTGTAGAATGCTATTTTGACCTTTTAAGGTGAAATTTGAATAATAATATATTAATTAATTAATTAATTAATATTATTTTTATTATTATTTTTTCTTTTATAAACTATATAATATTTTGTATATAGTTTTTTTTTAAACAAATATTATAATACAAAATATAATATATATATATATATATATATTTTTAAATACATTACAATATTATATTATATTATATTATAATATATTGTTTTTTTTTTATGTCTTGGTTGCAGGTCATGGAGTTGGAGGGAGCGATGACGTGTGATGGGAGGTTGGCGACGGTTGGGGCAAGTGTCAAGGGGAGGAGGCAGGAAGATGGAGCAACATGGAGAGGGAGGTGGCGTGGAATAGGGATGTGGGAGGAGCATGGAGTGGGAGGCTGTGGCACCACGCGGGGGTGGAGAGTAGGCAGAGGAGTGGCGATGGTGCTGGTGCAGCGGAGGTGGAAGAGAATGGCAGCAGGGAGGTGGCATGGAGTATGGGCAGGGGAGCGGGGGATGGGAGAAGGGTATATGGGGGTGGAATGTGAGGGCAAGAAGAGGAGGGAAGGGCCGAGCTGATGGACGAGGGATGATCTGGTGGAAGAGAGATGATTCTGGAGCTTGGGTGGACGCACGTGTTGAATATGCGATGGAATTTGGATGCTAGTGAACAACGCAGACTAGAGGACGTTGGTTTTTTTTATTTTTTTATTTTTTTCCGGTAGTACTTGGGATGAAGTGATAGGTGGTGAAATGGAGAAGTGCAAGAAATCAAGGATTGATGAGCTGAGTCCAAGCTTAAGTAGGAGTTGATGAGTCGATTCTGAGCTTAGAGTGCAGGAACGAATCCGCTCTGATACCAAATAGAGCAACCGTGTCCGCTTGATCTCTCAATAATCAAATCCAACTATCATGTTGGATGTGTTAAATTTCCATATGCTTAGCTAAGACATTAGTATTTCATTTCATTTTCATAACAAAAGCATATAAACAAGATCACTGAAATATAGACAAGCACAAACATACAAAAGGAACACAAATATTTATCCTGGGAAAACCCTAAAGGGAAAAACCCAGCAAAAGCTTCCTCAATATAGATGCCCCAAAAAGATAAAAGATAAAACCAGCAAGGATATCAAAGCCTGATCCTCCTCCTTCTCTTCTCCACTAATGCGCTACACAAGTGAGAGTGTGTGTGTCTCAAATGAGGAGCACTACACCTCTATTTATATTCATCCATTCACTTAAGTTAACTCATTTGACATGTAGGCTCGAGTTAAATCATGTAGGCTTGAGTTACACATGTAGGCTTAAGTAACCACACTGGGGTGCTGCTGACCCACCTTTACAATTAGAGGGGACTACCTCATGACTCTTATTAGTTCTTCCGATTAGGAGCATTGGGGTACAATGTAATACAAGTGGTTCTCCCAGTAGGACCATTGGGGACCACAAAAAGATACTTATAGAATATTCTTCGAAGTTACAATATTTCAACACTCCCCCTTAACGAGAAGGGTATTCTACAGCAACATCAACAACAACAAGAGTAGAGATAGGGGACATCATCAACATCAACAGGGTAACACATCTATAAATCATTGGAAGCTTTTCAACATCATGTAGTCTTCATCATCAGCAACATCTTCAGTCTTTGATCAGAAACATCTTCAACATTTTGATCTTTCAATTAGCAATGACATCTTCAGCACTTGGACCTTTCGATTAGCAACATCTTCAGCACTTTGACTGTTCGATCAACAACAACATCTTCAGCATTTTGACCTTTCGATCAGCAACATCTTCAGCACTTTGACTTTTCAATCAGCAAAAACATCTTCAACATTTTGACCTTTCGATCAGCAACATCTTTAGCACTTTGACTTTTCGATCAGCAACAACATCTTCAGCACCTTGACCTTTCGATCAGCAGCAACATCTTCAGTACTTTGACCTCTCGATCAGCAATATCATCATCAACACTTTGCCCTTTCGATTAGAAACATCATCATCATACTCTAATCTTTCGATCAGAAACATCATCATCATACTCTGATCTTTCGATCAGAAACATCATAATCATAGTGCGTCATCATCATACTTTGATCTTTAGATCAGTACGTCATCATCATCATACTCTGATCTTTCGATCAGTATGTCATCATCATCATACTCTGATCTTTTGATCAGTACGTCATCATCATACTCTGATCTTTTGATTAGTACGTCATCATACTCTGATCTTTCGATCAGTACGTCATCATCATCATACTCCGATATTTCGATCAGTACGACGACATCATCATCAGCAACACCCTGCAATCCACAACTCAAAGACAAAAAGTCTTTGGATCATTTTTGGACTTAAAGTCCAGGGATGTTACAATCCCACCACATTCTCGACAACCGAAGTTACTAGATTGATTACGGGAGAATCAGTCCCTATCACTTTAGGACTAAGCCCAAGGACAATGCAATCCTACCACATTATCGAGGACCGAAGCCACCGAATTGATTACGGGAGAATCAGTCCCTATCACTTTAGGACTATGTCCAAGGATGATGTAATCCTACCACATTCTCGAGGACCGAAGCCATCGGATTGATTACAGGAGAATCAGTCCCTATCACTTTAGGACTATGTCCAAGGATGATGCAATCCTACCACATTCTCAAGAACCGAAGCCATCGGATTGATTATGGGAGAATCAGTCCCTATCACTTTAGGACGAAGTCCAAGGATGATGCAATCCTACCACATTCTCGAGGACCGAGGTCACCGGATCTATTATGGATAGATGTCCTGGGATGATACAATCCCTCTTCATTCTTGAAGACCGAGGTCTCTGGATCACTTTAGGGAAAGTGCCCAGGGATGATACAATCCCACCATGTTCTCAAGGACCAAGGTCACCGGATCTATTGTGGACAGATGTCCTGGGATGATACAATCCCTCTTCATTCTCGAAGACTGAGGTCTCCAGATCACTTTAGGGAAAGTTCCCAGGGATGATACAATCCCACTGCAACATCACTACTCCCCCTTTTGGGGAAGATCTTTTCGAACCACACCAAGCTTGTCTCGAAAGTGTTCGAACTCTACTCGAGGCAGAGGCTTCGTCAGTACATCATCATCCAAACCATCATCATCTACATCTTCAGTATGTGAATATTGAACTATCACCATCTGTATCTCCAGTATGTGAATACTGAAAGCATCATCATCTTTATCTTCAGTATAGAAATACTGAATCACCATCATCTGTATCTACAGTATGTAAATACTGAAATATCATCTATATCTTCAGTATGGGAACACTGAAATCATCATCATCTATATCTTCAGTATGGGAATACTGAAACATCATCATCTCTATATTCAGTATAGAAATACTGAATCACCATCATCTACATCTA